>PVKA01037260.1:0-21144 GCA_004027165.1 Ctenomys sociabilis | reverse complement strand
CCTTGTGTCCTTGCACAGAGAACCCAGGAAGGGCCAAGAGGGGCTGGGGTGGGGGTGGAGTTTGTGGCAGTTGGGGGCTTCAGTCAGGCAGGGGGGAGGAGCCCGGGGTGGGCAGGGAGGGGTGGGGGGCTAGGTAAGGGGCTGGACATAGGAGCCCTGGGTGAGGACTTGCGCTGGAAGTCCCGGAGACTCCAGCATCGCTTCTTCCCGACGGGCTCCCTGCGCCTGGGGGACATCACCACCAAGGCGCCCACCCTGGAAACGTGGGCTGGGGTTCCAGACAGCAAGGCCTGGAACCGCTGCAGCTCATTAAGGACCTGTGTGGACATCATGGCTGCCTAGGTGCTGGGCTTGAGGTTCCCAAGGCCCGAGAGAACTTTGTCTCATGGCGTATCCCTCAGCAGCTTCACTGGCCCAGGAAACCCCACCCCCCACCCCCCACGGGCCTGTTTTGATTTCTACTTAAAGGTTTATGATGCGGAGCCCCGGGCTGCAGCTCTATGCTAATAGAGCTATGCATATTCGATGAGCGAGCCAGCAGGATTCGGTCACAGCTCAGCTTCTAGCTGGCAGTAATGAGCCAGGAGGGCTCCAGGGCTACCCTCTATCTGATCAGTCACTGTCCAGCCTGGCCTGAAATGTGGTCCTGCTGGCTGGATGTCAGAGACACCAGAGGAGGCCCCTCCTCTGCCCTGTGTGTGCTCCTGCTCCAGGAGGGGCGAGGACAGGCTCCCCTGGGCAGCTTCTGGAACCAGCTGGGGCCTGAGCTCAGCGCTTGGGTCCGAGTCCCCCAGCCCTCACTTGCTGGGCGACTGAACCCCTTATCCTGTGCCACTGGATGGGAGTGTTGAGGGCAGCTGGCGGGCACACTGCGAGGGGCGAATGGGGACAGCCCTGGGTAACCTCAGCCCCACCCAGCCCTCGGGGTGACAAGCGGGGTGCTCTGCCATCATTGTCCCTCCCGTGTGGTGGCTGGAGGAGTGGCCAACTTGATTCTCTGTAGGATCTGCCAGAGAGGCTGGTCCCTAGGTGTGGCCGCCGGGCTCTGTCGGGCCCTGTCCTTCTCAGGCCCTCTCCCCAGCTCTGCGTCTCCGTGGCCACAAGCTGGCAGCTTTGCTCACTGCGCCCTCCCCACGATGCCCTGCTGTGGAGCTGGCTGACGAGGCGTGGGCACCCGAGCCGCGTTCAGTCTCTGCTCCTTTCACTCGCAGGTGTCAGGTGCTGCGTCTCGAGGGCGACACAGCCGGCTGATGCAGGGAGCTGGCACTGAAGAAGCGGGCTTGCTGCGGTGGCCTTGTTGGCCACGTGCCCTTGTTGGCCACGTGCCTGTGTTTGGAGGCCTGTGGAACTGGCTGGAAGGACGATCTGCAAAGGCTCAGAGGCCCTGGCTAGAGAGGCCCAAAGGTGGCGTAAGCAGCGTCTGATGGGAAGTTATGGTTGAGCTCAGAAGGCCAGGATGCTTGTAACAGCGAGGGCAGCGAAGGCCAGGGTCGGGAGTAAGGTCTGCGTGGCAGCTGGACTGCAGACCGCATATGTTGTTCCCTGGTAGGAGACTTGTCCACATTTTCCCCGTGTCCTAAGACAGGGTTGGAGGCCAGCATTAAGGGCAGAGGGTGAATCCGGCACAAGAAACCCCAGGCAGCCAGTAGTCAAGCTGTAGCACGGGTACTGCTGGCTGACTTTGGCCAGAGTTGCAGTGAGGAGCTGGACGACAGGCAGCACAGAAAAAGATGACAAATTTCGGCCCCAAAGGGGCCACATGTAAGGTTTGGGCCAAACGAGGTGTGGGCACCGAAGAGACCAGTGCCAACAAAGAGGAAACCTTCCGTGTGCAGGGAGAGGCTGCTGCCTGCTGGGCACCTAGGAGCCAGCCAGACCCTGCTCCCAGAAACATCAAGGGTGCCGCCTTGCGTCTGAGAACGCCCAGACAGGGGCTCCCGGGCCAGCTCTCCGGCTTTTGCTTCTTTGTGCTCCGCCACCCAGATCCTCAGAGGCTATGAGTGATGGTCCAGGGGGACCTGGCTCCTGCTTGCGCTGACAGCCGGCCTTGGCTTCACTAAGGCGGTGCTGGCTTTCACGCCATGCAGAATGCAAGTGTTGTGAGGGCAGGGAGGCTGTCGGACGTACCTCAAAGGGAGGGCTGGGGAGACCGGCCGGCAGCCCCGCAGAGGGCAGTGTGTAAAGCCGTGGGAGCGAAGGCAGGCGTGAGCGAGATCCAGAAGCTGGAGGTGCCAGAACGAGGAATGCTAGCTGAGAGAAGCAAACGGCTGAGGTAAGAGCCAGCCCAAGGAGCAGCCCTAGAGACACGTCTGGCAAGGCGAGGGCCTAGCCGTGAGCCCTGGAGCTCACACTCCACCTCCCCGGGCCTGGAGACAGGTTGCGGAGTCCTGGACTCAGAGCTTGCCCTGCTGGGGCTTTGGCCTGGCTTTGGTCTAGTTCTTTTCTGTCTCCTCTTCTCCGATGGCAACGTTTACTTTAGGTATCTTGGGATTATGAAACCTTTAACTTTTATGTTGACAAGTTCACAACTACGAATTTGCATTGATTTGCAGAAGGGATTTTGCCTTGACTTTTGAAAAATGCAGCTGTCCAGGCTTTGGAGGAGGGGCTTCTGTGCTTCTGCTCATGAATAGGATGGTTGCATTACGTGAGGCAGACACGTGAACTCACTGTTGTTTGTAACAGGAGACAAAGTCGGGTTTAGGGGGGTGCGTTTGAGTGCGAAGTTCACAGGAGGTGCTATTGTGTCAGGGTTACAAGGGAAGAGATTTAATACAGGGTGCATAATTTATAAGATTGCTTTATAATACTCCCCCCAAAAGTCAGGTGGAGAAGGGTGCAGGAGGTCTGTCCACGTACTACAGACCCAAGAGTCCAGCTGAGGGCCTGGACCCCGTGGCCATGCTTGCACGAGTCCGTCTGCGGGGGTCCTAGTGCCCGGCAGCGTTCTCCATCAGTCCAGCTGCAGGCCTTGAGCCCCCAGCGGTCCCCTGCAAGTCTGTATCAAGGCTCTGCACTGCGAAGGCCCAAAGGTCAGTCTGGGCCGGTGGGGTGAAGGATCTGCACCAGCAGGTGAGGCGTCTGCCCTGGGGCCAGGAGGCGACACTCAAGGCACGGGCCAGAGCTCCCCAAGCAGAGCCACAGCTGCCCTTGACAGCGCTGTGGACTGGAGCTCGTCCCGGGACCAGAACAGCCGAGTTCACGTCAGGACGGCAGCACGACAAGCTCCCACAGGGTAACCAGCAGCGTTCCACCTTCCCCTCCAGTTCCCTTGGCAACGGCCCCCAGTGCGCCCTCCACCCCAGAAGCACGCCGACTCACATCAGCTGGATCTAGTTGCCCAGTAATTCATCTTGCACAGACGGGAAGTCGTGCTCGGGATAGAGCGACAGCTCGGCTGCGTCCAGGACCTGCGTGATGGTTGATGGAGCATGCTTGTGGCTGTGCCCGGGTGGACTGTGGACGTGGGGCAGCTCGTGTCTGCCACGGCTGCTCTCCCCTTCCTCTCAGCACTGTGAACCGAGTGGCTCTGCCCTGCCCTGGCCTTCCACACGGTGCTCCTGCCTTGGAGCCAGCTTGCCACAGATTAAATTCCCCGAAGCTGTAGCCAAAAGGAGCCTCTTCCTTAAGCCGTGGGTGTCGGGTATTGTCTCAGGGACAGGAAACCTTGAGACGAGTTTCCCCGCTGGTGAGATGGAGGCTCGGCCAGTCTGATCCTCTTCCCAGGGCCTAGGCTCCTCCCTGCTTCCTCTGACCTTGTAGTTGTCCCCTGTTGCCTCTCCCCACTCCACCCTTCAGACTGACCAGTGTTTCTGGAGTGGACTTGGGGTCAGAGCAGAGCTAGTCCACGGTATTCCTGAGCTTGGCCTAGGTCAAGTCCGAGCACCTTCCCTGTCTTTCTGGGGCCAAATAGCCCCAAGGTTTGGGATCCAGAGACCCTGGGCTCTGAATCAGCAGGGTGGGCTGCTGCAGACCTCGCCACTGCCCTGTGTGGGGCATTCAGTGAGCGGGGCCATCCTCAAGCGGACAGAGCCACATGGAGAAAGCAGACTGGAGGAAGTCATCCATGTGGGCCCCACGGAGACCCCAGCATGAGGCCCGGGCCCACGTCCTCCCCCTTCCTCTGTCCCCTTCCTCCCATCAGGTGTCTCCATCCTCTGGCCACGACACAGCGGCCACCAGTGTGTGCGTGTCCCCACACCACACAGCCACGGGGCAGTGTGATGTCCCATGTGGCAGTGGGGCTGCCCTGCTGGGGACTGTCTGCAGGTCAGTGGGCAGAGCGGGGGGGGGGTCCTGGGGGAGGCCGCTGGGCTGGCACCCATGGGGGGACCCCAGGATACCCAGCTGGGGAGGCAGGGGAGCAGAGCCCTTTGGCCCCCTTTGCACACCCTGGAGTTTCAGCCTGGGCAAGTTTGTCTCCAGGTGAGCCCGTTCCCTGGGAGTGTCTGTCACCTCCAACCTGGGCCCTGGGGACATGTATCTCTTCACAGTCTGGAGGCCAGAAGTCCAGAGTCAAGCACAGAACCTTCCCCTCCTCCAGCTCCCAGGGCTCCAGGCATTCTTGGCCTGTGGCTGAGTCCCCCAGCCTCTGCCTATATGTCCATGTGGCCATCTCCCCATGTGTCCCTCCCTCATTGTGTAAGGACATCAGACACACACACCTAGGACCCACCCTAAAGCCAGGCTGACCTCAACTGACTGCACCTGTGCTGACTCAGCTTCCCAGTCTCAGGTGCTGGCACAGCTTTTGGGGGGGGGCACTGTCAACTTGCCACAGACACCCACAGAACTCCAGCAGTCTCCATGGGGCCTAAGAAGTCTGTCCCCACCCTTTGCATGCAGGCCGCCGGCAGAGTGGGGCCCTTGAGGCAGGGTCCTGGAGGAGGCCGGTGCTGATGGCCACGGGCCAGGCGGAGACCTGTCTGTCTGTCAGGTGGCATCCGGGCTGGGTGCCCAGTGCCCTCAGGCCTGGGGAACTGTGAGCCGGACTCGACCGAGACGCCTAGAGGACCAGAGCACTCAGTCTGGCTGGCCCAGCGTCCAGGAGAGCTGGCCTCACGCCCCCTTCATGGGCACGGGGGTGAGGTCTGTGGGTCCCGGTTCACTCAGGGTGACGTGGAAGGGACCTTGTTCCCCACAGCCAGACGTTCTTACTGGGGCCAGTGTCTGCCACACTCCCAGCGCTCTGATCTCAGGACGAGGTCCCAGGCAGGAGGGGACAGGGTGTGACTTGCTGTGAACTGAGTCTCCCAGGACACTGGCATCCTGTCTTAGAGCGGCAGACCTAGCGTGAGCCGCTGCGATCCCATCTAGCTACTGTGTCCACTCCAGGCTCAACGGGAGGTGGGGTCCAGCATGAGGGCCCCTGGTGGCTCTGGTCCCCTCTCCTGGAGAGGCTAGAGGCAGGAGCCACCTGACGTCGCTCTCCAGGGCTGCTGATGGGCTCCAGGTTGGGGACCGGGGCCTTGGTGGGGTTGGCCGCACTGGGTGTGGCGATGGCCGCCACCTGGACCTAGGGCTTCTGACCCTCACGGTCCCTGCCTCTAGCCTCAGAGTGGCTTGACTCCTGCAGCCCTGGAGTTTCACGGGGGTGCTCACCCCACTCCTCGGCTCAGAGCACTCAGGCTGGTGGCCCTGGTGGGGAGGGTGCTTGGCTGGCGTCCTGCAGGCTGACCTGGCCTCCTCTGCATCACCAGCTGCCTTGGCGAAGAGGCCAAGGGTGGGCAGGGCAGGGGCAGCCCACCCACCAGCCACCACTGGGCCAGGGCAGGCCCCGTGAGAAGGCTTGGACCGTGTGGGGACCAGAGCCGAGCCGGGTTCCTGCCGCCATGCCTGTGATCCGTGGAGCCCGGGACGTCTCCAGGAGAGACATATGGTAGCGATTACCCCGAGAGCCGTCGTTTGAGTAATTCCCAAAGAGACACCAGGGCCGGCGCGTGAAGCCTGGTGCACGGCGCCCTAATGAAGCAATTAAGGCAAGGATCCTCCGACTTTGATCTCGATGGGGTAATTTTTACAAAAACATCACGGAGTGATAGATACCCATAACTCAGAGTCCTTAATTGTACTTAATTTGTTTGGAATACGAATGTGCATTTAATTAAGCCCCAGCGTGGCCCGCATGCTTCCAGCAGGGCTGTCAAGGAAAATTAAGACCCAGTTTGCTTTCAAAGTTACTGGTTTGTATCAGGCAAGGACAGCAGTCTTCGAACAGAAGGTTAGAGATAATTAGGCCGCGAGCTGCAGCCTGAGAGAGGCACTGTGGGGGAGGGGGAGGGGGGAGACCCCAGACCCAGAGCCAATGCCTGGCTCGCAAGCACAGGGCTTGCTGGGCGGTCCTCGGGTCCGCTGCAGCCCTGCCACCTGGCCACACTGGCTCCTGGTGCCCCTTGGCAACAAGGACAGGGCCTTCGTAGGGGTGGTGGTGGTCCTGACCACTCTCCAGGCTGAGCTGGGGCAGGAGGGGCCAAGGAAGGGCTGGTACTGCCGCTGGTCAGGTGACCCTGCCCGCCAGCCCCGGTCCGCCTGGGCTGTGCAGGCTCTGGTGGTCAGCAGGTCTCTGGGTCTCTGAGGAGGGGTGCAGGCAGCCGAGCACCAGCAGATCCAGCAAACATGGGCCAAGGCACACAGCCGGGAGAGGATGCGGTCGCCAGCTTGTACCCAGCCATGCCCGGGCTCCTGAGAGGCCACTGGCTTGGTCGGAGCAGGCTCTTGCGGGGCAGCAGTGCGGAGCCAGGGCCCCGTGTGGACAGAGAACCACCTGGAGTCCCAGTGCACAGCGCACAGATGCGGATCACACGCATGCGGGTGCACTGGCGAACGCGGGTGGGCACGGTGCACACCCCGGCCAGTGTGCCCACTTGGGCCCGTGATGCAGCCTCACGTGCACACAGACCCACAGGCGCACACGCAGCACGCACACACACAAGCACACAGGCTCACACGTGCACACACCTTCCACACGTGTGCACTCACATGCACCAGCAGCCTCTCGCTCCGTTGGTCTGCAAACAGCCTGGCTGGGGTCCTGCCCTTGATGGCTGGGTCCACGTGGGCCCATCAGGCACAGTGCTGTGTTTGCCGAGGAGCTGGGGAGAGCCCACTCCCCGTGCTGGACCACTCAGTTCCCGGATGCTGGCCAGGGTGTAATCCTCACCACGAGGCCTCTACCGCGGGCCTGGCTCGGTAGGGCTTGCTCCTCAGTGCCTTGGGGATCTGCAGCTCGGCAGGGACTCCCTGCACGGCTGCGTCTGCCCAGGAGGGGCAGTCCTGGTCATGGAGGTGGCCCAGGGGCGCCCCAGCACAGTGGAGGCACGAGCCATGCCGCTCTGAGCATGGGTCTCCGCCTGCTTCCGGGGCGGTGTCTACCCTGTCCTCAAGCTGGACGTCCTTCCTAGGTGGACAACTGGTGCTTGTTGGTGGCCTTGCTCATGTAGATGTGACCCCAGTGAGGGGGGAGCCTGGCAGGGGGACCCTGAGGACCAGCCTGCCCCTCGGGGCTCCGTCCCCAGGCTGCTGGATTTGCAGTGATGCAGGGTGCCCTAGTGAGTAGGTTGCAGATGCAGGGGCCCCAGGGAAGGTGAAGCTCGGGTGCTGCAGGCCACGTGCTGAGTGGGGATCCCAGGCTGCACCAGTCATGCAAGAGGCCCCTGCTGTCTGAGGCTGCAGCAGGGCAGGGTAGCTGGTCCTTGGGGCTGCAAGGGAGAACCAGCTCAGGGGACCCCGCTTCGGGGTTGGCGTAACCTGCGGTTGCCCGCCTTGCCAGGCATCACTCTGATCTCCGCTTCTGGCTCCACGGGCGTCCCCACCGCGTGCCCATCTGTGTCTCCTGTTCCTAGGGACCCCGTCATACTGGACCTCATCTCACTGTTCTAATCACATCTGCCATTACCTAGGTCCCAGTAAGTTTACACTCTGAGGTCCTGGGGTCTTAGACCTCAATGTAGGAATTTGGGGGGCACACAGTCCGACCCACAGTAATCCCCAGAGGTTGCTGAGAGGTCTGAACAGGTTGGCATGGACTGGGGAACGTGGAGCAGCGGGGAACACAGGACAAGTGCCACATCCCGAGCTACGTGGTCCTCCTCTGGTGGACACCACAAGAGGGCCTGCCTGCAGTGCTTGAGGAAACCTGGCTTCTTCTCTCTGCAGCCCGTGTCACCTAGTCAGGGCTGCCATGGGAATAAGCCCTCTGGCCTTCTCAGTGCTGCGGTCAGGGCCAACCTGGAGCAGGACAGATAAGGACAGGTCCTGCTCTGGTGGCTGGGACCATAGATACTGGGCACTCCCACAGAGCCCCAGGGCCTGGCTCACCTTCTTGAGCAGAGGCGCTGCCCAGCAGCTGCAGGCTTCTCTGAGAAGGGGCAGTGGTGCTAAGATTTCCTATGTGAAGAATCAGGGGGCCAGGAGACCACCAGGACCAGTCCACCATGGCCAGGCCACCAGGACCAGTCCACGAGGACCAGTCCATGAGGACCAGTCCAACAGGCCAAGCCAACTGGGGTGGAGAGCAACAGTCCTTCACCCAAGGCCTGTTGCCAGCTGGGCCCCTGAACTGCCACTGGCAGGGACCAGAAGGGAGCCCACTGGCCAGGGAGAGGGAGAGCCTGCAGGCTGAGATCTCAGGGTGCCTCAGAGGGCCTGCGCATGGAACGCACCAGCTGCACACACCTGGGTCGGCTTCCAGACAGTACACGCAGCGCTGCTCCTGCCACTGCAGAACAGGGCCAGGGCCCCTTGTAAAAGCCAGTGTGCCTCTCCCTGTGCATGGGAAGGGAGCAACACCACAGCCACGGGGCCCACTTCCAAGGGCAGCCCCCAAATCATCTCTGCTCACGTTGGTTTCTCTTCCAGGTCAGAGAAGACACCATCTGCAGGTTTGTAACGTGTAAACATCTCAGGTTGGCCGGAAAGGAGGGCATTACAGGAAAGGCAAGGGAGGAAGGAGGGGCCTGTTCACACCTGCAAACATGTGCACACACACACGCACACACGTGTGTGTAGGAGAGCTTGCACATGTGCGTGGCTGCTGCAGGCTTGCTTTCCAGGGCTTATCAGATGCTGTGGTCCATAGTTAAGTTCTCCCTGCACCCCAGCTCTTGGCTGGCTAGAGTTTGATCCCTGGTTTGGCGTGACCCACATGGCCACTGCCCCTGGCTCTGTATCCTCAAGGTCCCTCTCTTTTCTCCCTTCCTCCCTTTGGTGTCCACTGACTTCCCCCCTCACACGTGGAAGGACTGTAAGTCACCTGCAGAGGCCCAGGCTTCCGGCTACCTTCTGCCCATGTGGCGATGCCCCGTCAGCCCGGGCACATACGCTTCAGCCCCGCCTGCTGGCTCAGCAGCACGCACAGCCCCGGGGCCCCTTGCCAACCTCCGCTACCACCTGCGGAGCTGTGTTTGCGTCCCTGGTGGGAGTGCTTCTCCTGTGGTCAGCAGGACGTGTGGTGTGGGCCGAGAAGGCAGGGCTGGGGGCCCGGGTGCCACCCGGGCTGGCAGCCATGTGTTCTGTTTCTCACTTGGAAACATAAACCAGCCCTGAAAGTGGACGCCAGTGGAGTGTGGCTACTCCGCTCACCACCACTGGATCTCTAGGGGCCCGAGGGGCACAGGGCGGAGTGGGGGTGCAAGAAGCCAGACCCTGGGATGAGCCCGGGTTGTGGGTGCTCACTGAGCTGACCGTGCTGAGCTGGGCTGGGGGTGGGGACTCAGCAGGTCTGGTACCTTCTCTGGGTGGCCCAGCTGTGGGGTGGGCACCGGAGAAGGCCAGGTCCCCTGAGGGCCCTTCGCTGCCCATCCACGGTGGCAGGGCCAGCATAACCTGCGAGATGCACAGCTTCCAGAGCAGCCACGGGAGTGCCCCTGGGTGCCTCTGTGCTGCAGCAGGCGTCTCAGGTACAGCTGAGTGCACATGTGGCTGCTGGACCTCAGATGCACAGACTGGGTAGCTTCGGATGCAGCCACGCCTCTCGGAGGCTGGACGCTGGAGGCCGAGATTGAAGCGTGGATGGCTGAGCCCCTCGAAAGGCTCCCGGTGGCCCCAGCATGCTTGGGCTGCTGGCCGCATCATCTCACCCCTGTGTCCCTGTGTCCCTACCTTCTGCTGCACCCCAGGACCCCATCTTAACTGGGTCACTTCTGTAGAGACCCTCTTCTCAAATCAGTCCCCACACCTAGGTCCTGGGCTTTAGGACTTGAGCATCTATTCTGGGAACACAACTGAGCCCAGAGCAATTCTGAGGGGCACTTGAGCCAGCACCCATTTGCTAAGGGCAAAGGACAGGGTCATCCCAGCAGGTCCTATGCTCTCCAGTCAGGGAAGTCAGAACCTAGGTGGGTGCTGGCCCATCCCTGCCCCTGTCCTGGCCATGGGGCCCCCTGCAGAGACCATACCCTGGCTCCCCAGGGCCCCCGCCATGCTGGGAATCAGAATCTGCAGAGGGAAGGGGCCACAGGGTGCCTTGCGCTCCTGGCTTTTGGCTGTGTGCCTCCAGCCCCAGACCTAAGCCACCACCCTGCACCGGTGTTTGCTCTGACCTCCAGCTAGCTCCATGCCGGGCCGGGTCCCAGCTGCCGCCATGAGCCAGGGGCGCCGTTCCGCAGAGCCCCATGGAGCTGCACCCCGCCCACCCTGCCCTCCTGGCCCGGGCACCCACATGCATCCCGCTTTCTTCCTCTGTGGCCACCAGCCTGTTCCCCAGCTTCTTCACCTCTGCTGGGTCACGTGGGTGCTTCTCTCTTCCCAGGAATCAGCCTTGATTCCTCCAGGAATTTCTCCAGAAATGAGAGGCGAGGTCAAGCCCCTTCAACCGCGTTCAGGTCCTTGATGCTATCTGGAGGGTCCGCGACGCTCGGCGATGCTGCAGTTAGCAGGGTTGCTCCTTCTGTCAGCTGTGGTCAAGTTGCTTTTGAAGTAATTGCGGTGGGGACCACAGATAGCCCCAGCGGAGAGCTGTGGCGCTGCAGGTCGGGTGGGGGCTGACTCCCGCACTGGAGCCCAGGGGCAGGCATGGCGGCTGCAGCTCCTGCAGAACCAGAGACCTGAGGTGGCGGCCCTGAAGTAATCTCATTTCTTTTAGCCCCAGGGAGAGAAACACTGCAAAGGAAACTGGAATTTAATTGTGTAGACTGTGGAAACGGAGGAAATTGAACGCTGGGTTTGTCAGGTCTCTCTCGTGCAAACCCAGGCACTCCTCCGGAGGCTCAGGCCTGGAGCCTGGGGCAGGGCCATGTGTGTGGACTGGGCCAAAGACAAAATCTGGATGGTGTGCATCCCGCTGAGATGCCCTTTGCAAAGGTGAGCCCTCCTCAGCTGGGCCGTCCTCCCTCGGAGACCCTGTCCCTTACCACCTGGACAGCTGCGGCATGGGGGTGCCTGTCCTTCTCCAGAGCCAGCCAGTCCAGTCCCAGTGCACAGTGAGTCAGCGCATGCTCTCAGGACAGGCCAGCGGGCTGGGGACAGTCACATGCATGGTCGCATGCAAGTTTTGTTAAGAAAGCTGCAGTGGCTTGGGAATTGGTGTTTAGGCTGGGGCAGTGGTGCGTGCCATGCTAACTTGTCTCCCCCACAGAGGTCGTGGCTGCTGTGCTGGCCGAGGCGGCGGAGGGAGGTCAGGGTGGCCAGGCCTGGGTGGACTCCGCTGGCTGAGATCCAAGCGCCCTGAGACCTCAGGCCCTGCAGGCGGTGGGGACGGGCACCCCAGAGGCTTAGGAGGAGCTGTGTGAGCTGCCTTCACTGTGTGGGTCCTATGCCAGACTGACCATAGAGCACCCCAGCACCCCAGCAAGGGAGCAAGCCAGCTGTGAGGGCTGGCGACCTGGAGTGCAGCGGCCAGGCCAGCCTCGGAGAAGCCGGCCCACTCCGGTTCCTGGGGCCGCCATCAGTCACTGCCGGGGGGCGGCACACGGCGGCATGGCCGACAGAGGGTAGGACCCACCCGGCCGCGTCCTCTGGACTTCTCCTAGGAGGACACCTTGGGGGCTTCCAGGTCCAGGGGCAGTGTAGCATGCGCTCCCCGTTTGCCATCCAGTGTGGCACTGCCAGGCTCCTGGTGCCAGGACTCTCCCGCACCCCACTAGGCTACTCCTTGCCGTGCCTACCTGGCTGCGGGGCGGGCGGCGGGTGAGCTGGGCGAAGCTTCCCACTGCAGGGCAAGGGGCTCCCCTGGGGCCAACCCTCACACATAATCCCTGGGATTTTCCTAGCGTGTCATTTTCCTGGATGTGATTACAGTTCGGAGCCTGATATTCTGGTAATTATCTTCCTGGGCTTAATCCCCGTGCCCTAGTAATGCCATTAGGGCTCGACATGGGAGTCTTAAAATAGTGATTATTTGTAGTGTGCGCCCCGCGTGCTGAGCTATCCCAGTGTCTCGCAGGGTCTGGGAGCAGGGCTGGGCCTTGGAGGCCTTGGCCGAGGGCTCTGAGTTGTGAAAGGAAGGAAGCTGCCCCGAAGGGGCCGGTGGGCGTCCAGCCTTCCACCTTCCAGAGGGGCAGAAGGATGCAGACCAGACTGGGGCAGTGCCTCAGGGCTGGGCCCGTGGATGACAGGCAGGTGCGCTGGGGGCTGTGGGGGCCGTGGGCCACTCCGGGCGATGCTGCAACTCGTCATTGTCACTCGTGTGTGCCACCAGCCGTCCCACGCCAGCAGAACTCTGAAGTCAGCTGTGGGCGGAGGAGGACAGCGAAGTGTGAGTGACAGGCCAAGCAGTGTCACGAAGCAGCAATTCTGCAAGAAGGCCCTGCTCTGCGCGGTTATGAGGGAGGCCGGGGTACAGGGCCGGGGGGCGTGGGCACTCTGCACTGTCACAGTTTTGCCGTGGACCTAAAGCAACTGCTGTCCACAATAAGAGCTATTTTATATGTGAACAAAAACAACCCCTCTCACAGGGATGACACGCCCTGAAGACTAAGTGCCCGCCACGCACCCAGCGCCTGGGTGTCACAAGGTTCAGGGGCTGTGGGCAGTGGGGCCAGCCCTGTCTTTCCTGCTGTGCTGGACAAGCTTGTGAACAAGTCGCATGGCCAGTAGGAGCCTCTAGGGATTCTGTGGGCCACTAGCTCTGGGCCGTGTGCCCTGCTCCCGCCCCTGGGGCCCACTGTGTGTCAGGCCAGGGCCACAGGGAAGAAGCCCCCAGGGATAGCAAACGTGGGTTGGAGTATTTGTTAACAGTGGACATGCATCTTTTAAATGACAAATCAATAAATAGTTAATTCGATACTAGAGCGCTCCTGAATATTTCATGTGGCCACAACGCCCTGCTCCGCCTGGTACCGATGGCCAAGCAGCACCGCACCTGGACTGCAACCTCCCTGGCTCCTGCCTGGGTGTGAGTCCCTCTCATAATGGCTAGGGTGCTAGGACCCTCGCCCTCAGCCCTCCCTGGGCTGCGGAGCCCACAGCGACCCTGCCTGCCTGGGTCCTGGGCATCATCCCTGGCTCAGGCACAATCTGCTCAGAGTGGAGACGAGGAGGGCTGGGAGGGCTGTGGGCTGAGCTGAGCCCCTTGTTCTTGTGTTGAAGCCCCAGCCCCAGCCAAGCCCCAGCCCAGACCCAGGACCTCGCTCTGAGCCTGACTGCACCTGGAGGAGATAACTGAGGTTCAGTGGAGTCACTAGGGCGGCCCAGGAGGCGAGGGTGCTGACACGCAGAGGGAAGACCCTGGAGGCCACAGGGGACAAGCCACTGCCTGCTGGACAGAGGCCACGGGAGGAGCCCAGGGCCTCCAGGACAGCAGGGTGCGACCCCATGCTTGGAGCCCCTCAAGCATGGAGATGTAGTTGCAGGGGACTGAAGCCAGGCAGCGTGGCTTCCCTCTGCTGACCTCGCCCTGTCCGGGCTGAGCCCAGCAGTACCTGCAGCTTGTTTCCCTTCCCATGGGGCCAGCGGCCCAGGCAGGTGAGGGGCTTTCGGGGACCTGGGAGAAGCGTCGAGGGACTCTTGGCGGGCACAGGAGGCCGGGCCAAGAGAAGCAGGGAGCCACGACCGCTAGTCCTGGTGTTCAGGGAGGGTCCTGGGGGACTTGGAGGGAGTCAGCCTGTGCTCCCACCCCTATCCCCAGCCCCTCTTGCTCCTGGGCCCTAGGATCTCGTGGAGGATGGCATGTGGCCACACAGAGACAGAGACTTGGCTGCTCTGAAGGTCACACTTCCTTCGCCAGAGGCTGTGTGGGTGGAGGCCGGAGCACCTCTGACCAGACTCCTCTTCTGGAGGGTGTCTGGGCCTCCCATCTGCTTGGAGGTGACAGTGGCCCCGTGGTCCACAGTGGCGGCTTCTTTGCCACTTGGTCTCCTGATGCCTCGTCTGAAATTGACAGAGGCAGAGCCCAGGGGGCGCCACCGGAGGCCTGGTCCAGAGCTGCCAGGGCCTGCTGAGCCAGGCTGACAGCAGACCTGGCAAATCCTGGTGCCAGCTGGGCCTGCAAATGGGGCTCCTGCCGGGCCTTACCTTTGTCCCGAGTCCCACACAGTGAGGACACATGCCATGGGCAGCTCCAGGTGGCGCAGCCTGGTGGTGGAGCTGGTGATTCTTGGGGGTCCTGGGCAGCTGGGTTCCCCTCACTGTGGGTTTTGGCCTCAGCCTTGATGACCTCATCCTCCGAGCCTGTGGCACTGCGTGGTATTGTGTGGCCCGGGAGGTGCTCGGGGTGCTTGTATCCAGGAACGTTTGGCCTTGTCCTTATTCTCTGAGTCCCTCAAGGTCTGGCGCAGTAGACCAGGGCATTGGGTGCTCCAGGGGCTGGGTGGAGTGGGCCTGGGGCTCTCGGTGGGTGCGTGGCCACGGGTGGCCACGGGTCTCTCATTCTTTGCCCTTACGGGGCAGGCGAGGCCAGCTGGTCCCTAGACCTACCGTGCTGGACCTGGCGCTTGGCAGAGAGGCCCTGACTCCCAGCGTCTTTCCTTCCACAGCTGCCGCTAGCCAAGGCCTCGCGGCATGGGGCCTGGCTCCACATGGTGGGCCTGCTGGGCTTTGTCACTGCAGGCCACGCCTGCCCCGGATGAGACCTGCAGGTGGGGGGGCCCAGGTGAGCACGCAGGACCTGGGCCCAGAACCGGGATGCTGTGCTCAGAGGCTGCAGGAGTTGCTGTGTCCTGAGGGACGCGTGTGGTGGTCAGCGGCTGCCTGGGTGACCAGAGTGGGCACGGCCCCACCCAGGGCACTGGTGGCCTTGGCGTAGACCTCGTTGCCCTCTCTGTGTGGCTTTGCGCTCCCCTGTCCCCGTGGCAGCTGTGTCCCCCTACCCGTGAGTGCTGCTGACAGGGCTGCAACAGTGACAGGAGATTAATATCTCTTTAATCAGCGAAAATGAACATGGCTCGTGGGTGACAGTCCAATTTTCTGCTAACAGATTGTGGTCTATGTAACCCGGTGCTCAGCTGAGTTTTATTCCTGCTGGAGATAATTCAGTGCGGCAGGGCCAGCCCCGGCTGTCCAGGCACCTCTCCTGCCCACTGCCCGACAAATCTCGTACTGAGGTCTCTTTCCGCACGTGGCAGCCGCAGCCAGCGGAGACCACACGAGGCTCACACACCGGCAGTGCCCTGGCTGGGGCCCGGGTGATGGCATCTGGACACCCCCATCCTGGGCTCTGAGTTGGGGGTGCAGAGGGGCCCTGGGGCCATGGGAGAGCAGCCCTGGTGCAGTTGGGCTGTGTGTGCTCCTGGGCGAGGGGTGGTGGGTGCGGGCGGGGTGTGGGCGAGGGTTGCGGCTGAGTGTGCCCGGGAACAGGCAGGGCTCAGCCTCAGTGATGGCGGCCCTTTTCCTTGGAGAAACGGAATTGGTTGATGCTTCTAGAAGTTTCTACTTCTCAGGGAGCTGAGTCAGGAGGGCTGTCTGGGTTCATGGTCTGGTGCCCGTGGACAGCACCAGTTGCTCTGGTCCTAGCCCTGGGTCTGCTGGCAGTTGCTCCTGCCCTCCACTGGGGCAGTCCGGCCACCTCCTTCGGGGCAGGCCCAGGAATGTCAGCCCCAGCCTCCAACTGTCGCTGTCCCTCTCTGGATCGCCACATAGCTGAGCCATGGAAGGGACAGGGTGGGGACTGACTCCTGGGCTCCATCCCTGAGCCCTCCCCGAACCAGGGACCTTCCCCACTTCGAAGTCCCCAGGCAGACCCGACCGCCAGGGAGCAGGGTCCAGGGCCCCACTTAACACAGCTGTCACCCAGGGAGGCCAGTGGAGAACCAAGGCCCCACAGCTGGGGCCTCCTGGCCTGCAGGGTGGGATGGGAGTGGGGCTGGGGGCTGCCGCTGTGGCCAGACTCAGGGGAGACCTAGCAAGGGTGTGAGGTGTCATCATCCCTCCTGCCTGTCACCTGCGCCAGGCTCCTGGAGGAGGAGGCCTTTGGGCATCAGAGGACACAGGAGACACTCCCTGTAGCCCCAGAAAACCGCGAGGCTGGTCCAGCTCAGAGTGGGTTGGGGAAGGCGGCCCTGGGCAGGCACCCCAGAGGCCACAGCTTCCGGCTTTTCCCAGCAGAGGTCACGTGACTCTCAGGCGTTGGGTGCCCTGTCCTGTCCCACACCTGTGCAGAGCAGTGGCTTTCAGGGCCCCAGAGCTCCGGAAGGAGGCACTGGCTACAGCTGAGAGTGGCCCTAGAGCAACGCTGTCCCCACCCGGCTCCACCTCATGGTACAGCAGGGAGCGGCCCACGTCCAGCCCCAGAGGGCAGACAGACTCACCTGCTCTTCTGACTCGACTTCCAGCGTGTCGGGGTGGGGGCAGAGGCACATGCACACTCCATGTGCACAGTTCTCCTGGGGTAGGCTGGGGCCTTTCCCACCTAACCTGGAGCCAAAGGAGGGAGGCTGGAGATTGAGCCCTTGGCCACCCTGGCTGGGCAGCGCAGGACCTGGGCTGGGTGCAAGGTGCATGGGATCCCAGTGGAGCTGCAGGCTGGCCTGGGCTTGGGCTGCGCCTCTCTGTGGTTCGGGGACCTTTCTGCAGGGCTCCTCTGCCCCACTCACTGCCCACGTGGGGCTAGTGTACCCTCATCTTCACACAAACACGCTCCCCTCTGTATACATGTCCACACGTGCACACATGCCCTGTGCCTGCAGTGCACACAGGCACACCCAGCCATGTCAGGGACACATCCACAGGCTGGCATGTCACTGCATTCCACACCTGTCTACACATACACAACCCATGTGTCCACACAAATCTGCACGCACACCTGCCAGACCTCTGCGTGGCACACAGACACGCACCACCTCTTTGTGCATCTGCACGTGTAGCCCCTGTGGTCACACACAAGCATGAATGCGGCCAGGACCCAGGGCCGGGGCTGCCCAGGGTAGCACAGGGGGCTGTGCTGGGCTGCTGCGTGTGCCTAGGGTGAGGACTGCAGGTCCACACACGCCTGTGCCCACGGGGCTGGGCAGAGCATCAGTGGCCACGGGCAGCCGCACGGCACGGTGGTGACGCCCTGCAGGCTGTGCTGTGTGCTTGCGTATCCTGGCCTTGCTGTGCTGGGCGCCCAGACTCAGGGCCCAGCTGGGGATGCTCCCACTTGCGGGCCCTCCCGGGGCCCTGGTGACCTGTGTCCACTCCACCACTGTGGTCAGAGCCGCTCTGGGTTACCGTGGCAACGTGGGGCCCTGAGCTGCCCCAGAACAGGCCCCAAGGCCCTGTCCCCAGCGGGCCCTGACCTCGAGCAGCGGCCCCCGCGTCTCCCGGCCCATCACGGGCGGCTGACACGTTGGCATTTCCCTTCCTGTTGGCTGTTTCCCGGCCTGTTGACAGGCGCACTCGTGTTCCCTGACAGACGGAAATATCAATCCTCGAGTCCGGGGACAAAGCAGGTTTTAAACTTTAACGAGAGGCTTTAATGGAAATAAAATGTAAAGTTCTCCTTCAGATGGGGGTTTCCGTTTTATTAGAGAAAAAGTGCCCTAAATAATAAATCAAGGACGTGTGTTTCAGTTCTTCTACATGCGTGAATATTTAAGACATGCAAAAACGCAGGAGACGCGTTTGCTGCTAACAAAAGGAAATGCTTATTTACCTTAAAATGAATAAATAAAAGCAAGGTGTGGGTTGGACACGAGGAAACAGGCGGTATGCGCTTAACGTGGTGGCGTGCATGTCGCTGGGTGCGAGGAGCGGGCCGTAGGGCCTGGGGGCCGCGCTGCCTCCGGGTCCACGCACGCCTGTGCCCTCGCGTGTCTACTGTTTGCAGTTCTGTGCGTGGTCTGGAGAACGACCCCAGGGCTGCCCGCACGGTGGCCAAGTCCTGAGCTGCTGTGGGCGCTGGGTCCTGCTCGCGGCGTCCAAGCCCCGCACTCCCAGCCTGCTCTGTGCGCTGCCGCCCCCATTTCAGGGACGCCAGGCAGCTCTCATTCCTGTGGTGCCCACTGTGTGCCTCGGCACCAGGCCCCTCCAAGAGCGACTCCCCGAGGGCATTCTTCAGTCCAGATGCTCCCCATGAGACCCAGCAGGACCCCTTGCCTCCTCCTGCTTCTGTGGCCCCTCCAGTCCCTCTCTGTCCTCGCAGGCCAGGGCCACCCCAGGGCCCTAGTCCTCCTAGACCACATTCGCAAAGGCCCTGCCTCCCCAGGTCTCCTCTCATTTCCTGGGGCTGAGCACCCAGGGGCTCCATCAGGCAAGGTGTCAGGGTGTCCCCAGGGTCAGGGACCCAGGCTGCATGGGGGCCCACCCCACGGGTGTCGGGCAAGCACCCGAACCCTGGGCTCCGTTCCTCCACCCACAGCTCTGAACTCACCTTACCCTTCCTGCCACCTTTGATGCCTGGAATCTTAGCTCACAGAGTCGGTTTGGGAGAAATTGTGAGATTTCAGGTGACTTGGGGCAGTAATTCTCGAAATGCTGTCACATAGCATTGTACGCATTTGTGATTTTCAGAAAGCAGCGAAAGCTCATTTTCCTTTATTAAGACCCCTGCCCTGGCGTTTGGTGACCTCTCACACAAAAAGGCGCCTTGTGGACTCAGGAGGCACCTGCATCTTAAGGCCTTGTCTCTGGGAAGCCTGAGGCCCGGCCAGGAGGAGCAGGGGAGACACAGCAGGGCCCGCAGTCAGGCCCTGGCTGAGGCTCTGCCTAGCCCGAGACCCACGGGCCACCCGGACGTGACCCTGGCACGTCCACGGCTGCGGACCTGAGCGCACAGCGGACAAGGGGGTCCACACTGAGCAGGTGGCTTCTGGAATGGACACGGCCTGCTGGGCACAGTCAGGAGGGGCCACGAGGCTGTGTGGCCGGGAGCCACAGCAACCCGCCTGGCCCTCAGTGTCCGGGGCGCGGGTTTGCACTCTCCCTTCCCTGCATGGCTTTGTTCTCCGCAGTCCTGCCCCATGGGCCCAGGGTTGTCAAGGCCTGTGGCGCGCAGGGCGGGGCTGCGGGCTGGGGCTGGAGCGTGGGGCTGCTCACCACATGGCCCTTTGCACCTCATGGCCCTCCCTGGCCTGCAAAGCCCGGGTCTCTTTAATGACATTCCTTCCACTCCCCACCTTGGCGGGTTCACAAACAGCCACTCAATTATTCACGCCAGCCTCCAGGGATGGAGCCGCGGCGGGAGGCTCTGGGTGGGGAGGGCTTTCCGAGGCTGGCGTATAAATTTTTAACCTTGGCCACGTTGGT
This sequence comes from Ctenomys sociabilis, assembly GCA_004027165.1. Taxonomy (NCBI): domain Eukaryota; kingdom Metazoa; phylum Chordata; class Mammalia; order Rodentia; family Ctenomyidae; genus Ctenomys; species Ctenomys sociabilis. Next base: position 1,548 of record PVKA01037260.1, on the reverse strand, counting down.
GGTCAGCACTGTGTTCTGCCCCTTTTAAAACGTCCGGCAGTAGAGGCCAAGTGACTGTCCTTGAGTCTGTGATGGAGGTGGCCCAGATACAACCTGGACAGGGCAGAGTCCCGGCCCCTGTGTGGACCAATCAGTCACACGCGTCTGATCCCAGGGTCGCGGTTCTCCTTCCTGGCCCCCGAGCTCAGGCGAGAACAACTCAGACCTGAAGCTGCCGGTACACAAGTGGAGAAACCGAGTCAGATCCAAAGCATTCTTGCCCCAGGCCTTTGGAGGCAGGGGCTCCGAGCGGCAGCCACCTGTGCCCAGGCCCCTCCCACAGGCAGGGGGGCTGCCGTGGGCGATGCTCCTGTGAGCCGCGGGCAGTGCCAGCAGATGCGGGAGCCCCTGGCTGGCAGCCGCACAGCCAGACTGCTCTCATTGCGGCCGGCGAGGACCCCGTGAAGCCCAGCACTAACACCATCGTTTACTTCAGCGGCATTGGGGCAAAATGGTTTTACAATGGTGTTTTATGTGCTACATGTGTGCTATAAATATTTCCATAAAAACATGCATTAAAATATAAAAACGGGCCCTCAAATATCAAGCGTTGGGAGGGAGGAAACCCACAGCAAAGCTGGCTGGGGTCGGCTCAGCGGGAGCGGCTGCCCAGGGCATTCGTGGGAGCTGGCGGTGCCCTTCCCGCCCTCTCCCTGTGGGGGGACAGCTTGGGGGCCACAGACCATGCGGCTGGCGCTGGCTCCTCTGAGGTTGCGTCCCTGGGGAGGCTGAGCTCCACCCCTTGGGGTTCAGCACCATGGACCAGCTTGGGGTGCACACTCCCAGCTGTGCCCCCGCCCAGCCTATATCCCCAGCATGGCGTGCGCATAGGGCAGAGCCCAGGGGCCCCAGGCCTTGGCTGCCCATCAGGCCCGGGGTTCTCAGGAGCAACTGGACTGTGAGTCTCTGGCCTGGTTCCAGCACCACACTGCCTGTGGCCATCCCTCTGGCAGCACTGAATTGTCCACCCAGCCTCGGAGCCCTGAGGTTCTGAGACCCCACTACTTCCTATTCCCCTGCCAGCCTCCTCTGCCTCCTGAGCAGCAACTCTACCCCTAGCAAGGGTGCTGTGCCCTCTTGACAGAGAAGTGTGAAGAGCCGCCTGCCGCATCTGCCCTGGTCATGACCTACAAGTGCTGTCACAGCGCCTTGCAATGGAGACCTGCCATGTCCCACACCGCCAGTGCCCATAACCTCCTTTAGTTGGTCTTGGTTACTTTCTCCTTGCTGGGACAAAATGCCCAGCATGCACCAGTTAGGGGAGGAAGATTTGTTTTGGCTCACAGTGTGCACTGGGCTCAGTCCATGCTCAGCTGGCTCCAAGTCAGGGTGGCAGGGCAGGGGGCACCGTGCAGGACAGGGAGCCCTGGCAGGGCAGGGGGCACCGTGGAGGACAGGCAGCCCTGGCAGGGCAGGGGGCACCGTGCAGGACAGGCAGCCCTGGCAGGGCAGGGGGCACCGTGCAGGACAGGCAGCCCTGGCAGGGCAGGGGGCACCGTGCAGGACAGG
>PVKA01037259.1:0-21144 GCA_004027165.1 Ctenomys sociabilis | reverse complement strand
TGCCCATGGATGCCCAGGTGCCCATAGATGCCCGTGTGCCCATAGATGCCCAGGTGCCCATGGATGCCCGAGTATGCACAGATGCCCAGGTGCCCACAGATGCAAGGGCCCTTCCCTCACATCCATCCCTCTGGGCACCTGCCCTGCAAGGTCATTGCCCTCATGCCCTGCGGCCCGTAGCACCCGGCGTAGGGACAGCCAGGGGCCTGGTGTCAGGAGTGCAGCCCGCGCTACATTTATTCCATAGCTTCCCAGCTCTGGGCCGAGTCCAGACCCTGCTCGAGGAACCCAGATCTGAGAAGCACAGGCCTAGAGACAGAACTTTCCAACTTGGCTTCAACTGACCCCAACCGGGACTTGCTTGTCCTGCTCTCTCTGAGCTTGAGCAAGGGTCCCCAGCCACAGGTGGGGAGCACAGAGGACTTGCATTGCCAAGTTTGGAAGGCAAAGGCAAAGGATGTCAAGAGTGTGGCACATAGTAGGTTCACACCAAATGGTGACTGCTCCTCTTGGAAGCCCAGCCAAGCCCCACAAAACACCTCCAGTTGCCTGTTCCCTTCTGCCTCCAGGCCTCCAACAGTGACTGTGTTCCCCTTTGTCCTGCTGAAGCTGAGGGGCCCCCTCTTGGAGAAGGAGCTGGCACCACCTGGTCCAAGCCTGGGCTTTTTTTCTCCACCTTGTTTAATTGCAGGGTGGGGAGGCGGCACAGGGAGATGGGTCTTGGCAGAGCCCCACTCCTGCCCCATCTTTCCTCAGACTCCAGGGCATGTCCCTTCACCTTGCTGGCCTCGGTTTCCTCATGAGCACAATGCCTGCTGAGCTTGATGCCTGCCTGGCAGGCTTCCCGTAAAGATCACCTGAGCCACAGGTGTGGCGCCTTCCACTCAGAGCTCAAGGGCTCTGTTTCCTTCCTGAGTTGAACACGGCAGCAAAAGTCAATGCATGTCACCAGCTGGCATGAAGGCCACCCCACTCCTCTGTCCCTGCAGAGTAGGGAGGTCTGGGAAGGGGCCGCCCAGTGGGCTTTCCCTGGAGGGCACCGTGGCATCCTAGAAACAGCAAGTGAGCCCCCAGCTCATGTCCAGGGTCTCAGGGAAAGGGGGCCTCTCAGTCCCACTTAGCACTGGGACGGATCCTGTGGCCCTCCTACCTGGTCCCCTCAAGACACCAGCAGGGTTGGCAGGAGCTGACTCACGCTAGGCTTATCCAGGTGTTCTAGGATCTTTGAAAACTAACAAAACTGTACCGTTCAACAAATTGCAGTCCCCTCCCTATGGGAACCAGGGTTTTAATACTCCTACCCTCAGCAGCTCCAGAGGTTTCTGTGCTAGAACAGAGGAGAGGCAAGAACAACGATGTGGGGGTGCTGGCAGAACTCGCACTCTCCCAGCTGGTCCTCGTTTAAACCAGGGGGACACAGGGCAGGGAGAGTCCCCTCCAGTGTCCCACTCTCAGCCTCCTGGACAGCCCTCCCAGGCCAGCCACTACTGGGAATCAAACTGGGGCCTTCATACTTTTTAAATTTGTTTTACTTTGAGACTGGGTCTCATTAAGTCAGACTAGGCTGGGCTGAATTTGCCTCCTCTTGCCTCAGCCTCCCAGTGTGGGTATCACCACGCCCATCTCCCTACAAGGTCTTCATTCAACAAGTCTAAGGGAAGGTTGGGACAACAGGCTGGAGGTCCTTGGGAGGAAGGAGACAACAGAAAGCTCTTGCCAAGTTTCCCAGGTCCCTTCCATGTAGCTTCACGAGAAAGGCCCCACTGGGGCAGGACACAATGCTGGCTGAGGTCTGGCTCAGCACCAGGAGGGGAGGTGTCCCAGCAGGCAGATGTGTGCGCCCCTCACCCTTCCTGGGGCCATGTGGTCTGGCTCCTCTGAAACCTCATCCCTGCATGACCTCTGCCTCAGGAGCTGCACTTCGAAGAACTGATTTTAGGACTGAAGATAGGTAGGAGGATTTAGCGTTTGGCAGGCTCGTTGTGCAATGTTTTAGGTGGATAAAGTGGAAAGCGCCCAGTGTTCTCAAGAGGGACTGAGCCAAGCTCACAGTGACCCACTGAGCCCTGGACCAGGGACGAAAACAGTGGCAACACCAACCTGCTGTCAGGAAACAACCACGAAGCAGCCCTGTTAAGGGGCACTGAAGTCCATCTGTGCCGGCACAGGCGAAAGCAGAGAGGGAACCCGCCAGACTGCAAGGCTGGCCATTTCTAATTCTCATTTATTTCTAAGCCTCTGGGTCCAGTCCGACTGTGTGCCCTTGGGCAAGCTACTGAACCTCTCTGTGTGTTGGTTTACGGCAGCTGCCAAGTGGAGTGGCTGAGGTTAGAGTTAATGTACCCAAAACACTTAACCTGACTAGAAAGTAAGCGCACAGGTGCTAGCTGGCTCTTCCTCGCTTTCCTATATAAACAAGCCACTGTGCTCTGTGCCAGGGATAAGGCAGGGACAGCCAGGTGCCCGCGCAGAGGACACTGAGCAGCCGTTACTCCATCCAGGCCTGGGGCTGGGCCGGTGTGGTAAGAACAGCACCACCGAGGCCTTGGGACATTTCCGAAGAGTGATGGGAAGCCTAGCATTGAAGGATGTCAAGCAGGGCACGGCTTAGACATGCACGTGTCCACTGGACTGGAGGCCACTGGGGAGTCGGGGATGGAGCAGAGCCACACCCTGCCCCTGCATGGAGCTCGGGGCCCCTGGGAGCAAAGGAGACCCTGGGGAGGAGCGGGTAAGGCGGTACAGTGTGCATCTGGCTGGGGACAGGAGTCCTAGGGGTGTGGGAAGGGCCATCTAGGGGGCAGGTCCTGGAGGTCCCCTTCCTACTTGGCCCCCACGAGAGGTCTGCCACTACCGGGGTACGTGGCCTGCTTAATAACCTCCCCAGGGCTAGGGGCGAGGGTGGCACAGAGGGGGCCCCAACAACCTGGAGGTGACAGAGGGGCGAGCAGGAAGGGGCTGCTGCAGGTGAGGAGGCTGCCGCCAGGGGGCACCTGCGGGCTGCTGAGTCCAGGTGCCCGCGGCTGCCCCACCCCAGCCCGCACGCAGCCCAGGAGAGGCTCGGAGCCTTGTTCCCTCCTTCGCCAGGACACTTCTCCCGGCGCCTCCTGTGGTTCCCTTGGCCTCACTCCAATCCTTGAGAAAATGTCCCCTCTCCCATCTCTTTCCTGACTGTCACTTGCAGAGCAGTCCAGGCCCCCTGCCCTATGTCCCTGCACTGCTACCCTGCCCCATTCGCCCTTCAGTCTCCCCTGCTCTTAGACGTGAGGCTGTCAGCAGGGCTGGACAGCTCCCTGGGCGCCCAGGGCAGCTACTTAGAAGGGTGTGAGTGGCGTGGATGCAAGGGAGAGGGCATGAGGGCAGTGGGCAAGGAGGCCACCATGTCCCACACCTTGTGGTGTGAGCTGAATACCCAGCTTTCCATGGTGAGCAGGATTTTCTGCTGGAGTCAAAAAACATGACTCCCAGATTAAGCTGTGACAAACTGCACTGTTACAAACATGGGTACACCCAAACACCCATCAATTGAAGAATGGATAAAACGATGCGATATTTTTATACAATGGAATATTACTCAGCTATAAAGAAGGATAAACTCAAGGCTTTTATGGGCAAATGGATGCCAAGTAAAGACCATAAGTGAAATAAGTCAGACCTGCATGTGCAAACATCATGTTGTCTCCCTCATGTAAGAACCGGAAGAAGTAAAAGCTGAAAGATGCAATAGACACCGTGAGAGGGAAACACTCTGTTCAAAGGGAAGGAGCAGCTGGGATGAGAAAAAGGAGAAAAGAAAGAGAGGATAACTTGGATAATTGTACAGTTAATTTCTACTGGTGTGTTGAAAGTGACAATTTCTTAAATTTTGTGACCAAGTTTTTGACTAGTTTTGCATGCTTATATCTAGTAATCTGAACAACTAATTTGAAGACAACAATATGCAATATACCAACCATTGTTGAAATTCTATCATTCTGTTTAGTGCAATTCTGTATTGTTTCTAATGTTTAATTTTGTTTTTACTATTTTTTATTCTGTTTTAATTTTTTTTTTTAAATGAGAAAAGACATGATGAGGGGGTGACACTGAGGATTATACACCGGACCTTTGCACTCAGTTACATCTTCAGCCCCTTTTTCTACTTTTTTATTTTCTATTTTATTTTATTTAGGCGTTACTAGATCACTAGGTTGCCAACCTCATGTCCATCCTGTCTCAGCCTCCAGAGGCGAGACTGCACCACCAGGCCTAGTTCAAAATCATGGCTATTTAGTCACTGTCTTGAATAGGTACTGGTACCTGCTGAACCTCAGGGTGCTTGAGAGGAGAACCAGGCCCAGCAGGGACTTTGAGATCAGGGCCTTTAGGACCAGGTGTGCCCCTCCCCGGGCACCAGGCAGCCTCGGGAGTGCTGCACTTGCCCCAGGATCCAGTTGGCAGAGCCTCCCTGCACATCATCCTGGCTCTGGAAAGGAGCATTCAGGGCCTCCTTGAACCCCACAAGACAGCTTTACTGAGGCGGTTCCAGCACTGACTTAAAGCCCCCAGGAGCCGCCCCAGCCTTCGAGGGTACACACATCCACAAAGTGGACAACCGAGCATAGAGTAGGTAAGCAGCAGCAGCGCCCTGGCTTCCTCCATGCCGGGACATCCAGGAGCGTCCTCTGAACCTCCAGGCCTCCCTCTCCGGGCACGGCCCGGGCCGCAGACCACAGGCCCTCAGCACGTGCAGCCATTGGCCGTACCGTCTGTAGGCTCAGTGCTAGGCGGAGGGCACCCATATCTCTGCCTGGTTTGCCTTCCCTCTCCCTAGCGTGGCTTCGCATCTCAGCCTGGCCTGGGTGGGAGGTGCTGAGGAAAACGTTTGCCCCGACAAAGTCATCTGGCAAGCTCTAGGACAGCAGTGAGAAGTTAATGAACTCTGCTGCAGCACCCAAGCGCACATCCAGGCCACGAGGCCGTCTGTCTGCCGTGCTGACCTTTAAAGGTGAGCTTTAATACCTGCCCATCCCTCACAGCTGATGGAATGGGTGGCGATGAAGGCTGTTGGCTCCAGAGCGATCGCTCGCTCCCTCCATCCCGCGCCTCCGCCAGCTTCCCTCTGAATCACAAAGCAACTCTGCACAAGTGTGCAGTGTCCACCTGGGACAGTTGGGCCCGTTCTGCCCCAGCTGCCGGGGAGCAGCCCAGCAAGGCCCTACAGACTTCCACCCACAACAGGCACCGAGCGGGGCTCCCGCCTTCCCTCTTCTACTTAAACCCATTCATAGCACTCTCATCCACCTCCCCCTCTGCCTCTTGGACTCCCAGCCCCTCACCTCAGAACACCCTAATCCAAGCTAAGGCTGTGGTATTGTTCCATATGGCAGGAACTATGGCAGTTCAGGTGACTCTATGGCTCAGTGCTGTCCTAGAGACCCAAGTTCTTTCCATTTCATTGTGCTGTGTTCTCATCCACTAGGGTTGAATGTGTCCCAAGAGTTCCTGTACCGGTCTACTGGTGAGAATGTAAATGAGGCCAGTCTCTATGGAAAATGCCCCAAAACTAAAAGCAGAACTACCATAGGGCCTGGCAATCTCACTACCGGGTACACATAGAAAGATTATGACCTTGCATGGTTGTGGAAAGAATGTGGTCTACCACACAATGGAATACTACTCAGCCACACAAAGAACACAGTCCCATCATTTGCAAGAGTATGGATGGAACTGAAGGTCACTATGTTAAATGAAATAACACAGACACAGAACAACCAATGCCACCTGTCCTCAGCCATCCGTAGAACCTGTTAAGTCAAGCTTATGAAAGAACAGAATAGGGTCACTAGAGACTGGGAAGGATCAGTGGATAGGGTAAAAAAAAATTCAATAAGGAAGATCAAATCATAGTTGGAATACAGTGTTCACTTGTAGGTTTTCTTTAGCACCATGGAGTAACTACTGATTGAAAAAACCTATGTTATATTTCAAAATGACTAGAAATGATGGCCACAAAATTCCCAACATGTAAAAGCCATCCATGGTTGAAGGGATGGAAATGCCATTCCTCTGATTTGATCGTTATACACGAACACATGATTGAATTATACTCTGCCCCCATAAGGGTGCCTGAATGCTGTGGCTCGATTAAATAAATAATTTATGAAAGTCTGTGTATTGGGAACTTAAAATTTACAGATGGGGCCTTTGGAAGTAATTAGGATCAGAGGGTGGCCTGTGGCAGCAATGGTGGTTTCATTTGGAAAGGAGGTGGCCCAAGCTAGCATGCTAGCCCTGTGGGGCCACATGATGCCCTCCGCATGCTATGATATAGTAAGAGGCCCTCGCACGCCTTCAAGTCCTGCTTCCCAGACTCCAGAGCTCTGAGCTACCAAGCTTCTGGTTTTATAAGTTTTCTGGTCTCAGGTATTTCCTTCTGGCAGAGGGATTTTATAGCTGGATTGTTTTCATCTACAAACTGAAACCCAAATGGTGGTGGTGACACAGCCAGCCCAGACACCAGTTTCAGCCTCTCCTTCACCTTGGGCAGAGCCCGTCCTGAACTTAGTTCTCAGTTTCACACCCCAGGATAGCAAGGACGGTGCGCAGTCCAGGGAGCTCTTCTAGAAGCCACCTCTGGTCTTTGCAGCAACCAGCCCACAGGTCAGCCCGAGGCTGGGCTCCAGCGGCTTACAGCAAAGCTCCTTGTTCCATAAGGGTGTGAAAATGCTCCTCCCTTCTGAGCAGCTCTTATTTTTTTACACACTTTTCTTTCTTTCTTTTTTGAGACAGGGTCTCACTATGCAGTACAGTCTGGCCTTGAGCCTGCTTTGTAGCCCAGACCAGTCTTGAACTCATAACAATCCTCCTGCCTCAGCTCCCCAAGCGTTGGGATTACAGGTGTGTCCCACCACACCTGGCCTTCTACACTTTGAATTCTGTTACTCATGGTCTACATGTTTCCTTTACAACTGTAGCAGAGACCCCCACATCAATATTAGCTCGCTGCCGAAGAAGGCATAACTGACTTTGTTAATTTCCCTCACTGCCACTTCTTGCTTTCTCATTTTATTTTTAAAAAACTGACATTTACAACTAGTCAGAGTCTGATTCTTGACAAAATTCATAATGAATTATTTTAGAAATTAAAAACAGGGTTGGGGTGTAGCTCAGCAGCACAGCACCTGCCTGGCAAGGCAAGGTCCTGAGTTTGATTCCCAGTTCAAAAACAGAAAAAAGGAAGGCAATTTCCTTTATATTTTAGAAGCTGCTTATGTTTTCAAAAATAACAATTTAATGTATTTTTAAAAATCTGTGCATTAGAGCAGATGCTCAGCGTGAGGAAATCTATCTTTTCAGAATGCATTTTATTACACACATGAGCAGGTAGTAGCCACATCTTGTGATGTTTTCCAAAATTTAGTGCTTAACTTAAATACAAATCAATACTACATCCTATTTTGTTTACTCTGTGCTAAGGTTAATTTTATTTATATTTTTGAAAGACACTGGATAATTCAGACCATCTTTAAAACAACAACAATCCTTTAAAATTGATTTTCAAATGCTGTAAGCCCTCAGCTCTCCTCAAGTATTTTGTGTCTAAATGGGTGTACTCTTACAGATCTTTTTATTCCCTCCATAATTGACAGCATTTTAATTAAAGCTGGAAAAGTTATCACAGCCCTAAGACGAGCAGTAACCCCCAAGTCTAAGTTGTTAATTAGGCAACATAATGAGAATCGTCACACATTGGGATTCGTGTGCCCCAACAATTATCCCCCTCAGCCTAAAAGTCTTACTTGGATGGAAGAATTATCCAACAGGCGAGGGTGCCAAGCCGACCGCGTGCCAGCATCTCACCACGCAACGTGCCTTCTGCCCAGAAAAGAAAAAAAAAAGAGGAAAAAAGCTGTGACCTTTCAGAAGCACCCGGAAGCCCGAATTAAGAGAGTGAGTTCCTCTAAGATCGATTGCCCCGAACCCTGCGCAGCGCAGGAGCGGGTTACAAGGTCGAGCAATTAAGAGCTAACGCAGAAATGACTCACGTAATTGCAGAATCGCTCCTTTTAACAGCCTGATTGGAAATTGTCAACACCATGTCTGAGACTAATGAAGCGCAGGAAATGGAAAAGGTGACATTTTGGAATAATATTATTAGTAAACGGCTTGACGGCATGTCAGATGGCAAAGACAACGCCAATCCGAAGGCTTATGAAGTCAAAGAAAAGTTTTCACTGCTGATCAATGAATCTGCATATTAATCGGGTCCTAATTGGGCTCCATTAATAGCACTAATTAAAGTCCCTAAAGGGGTCTGAGGCTGGGGAGGACACTGCTTCTCCTTAAGGTGGTCCCCAAACAAATGCCTGCAGCCAGACCCTCAGAGGCGCAGCGCACCAGGGGCCCCGGCCCACGCGGGCGGAGCGGCGTCCACGGCCTCGCGGACACCAAGTCTGGGCGCAGACCTGACACCCACGGTAAATTGCAGGATCAAACAGATGAGTCTAATGGAATCCGCTCCGTGACAGCAGGGTCTGTTTCTACGTGAAGCGAGAAAACGGTTGCGGCGTACGGGGTGGGGCTGTGCCCTGCCAAAGTGGCTGTCCAAAGAATGAGATTTGTCAAGCGTCTAAGAGCTCGGAGACAAATCGGGGGCGGAAAAGTGTCAATGATTCTCACTTAGCTATCTCACTTGGCTTCAAAAAATGGTGTACTTAACTTGACATTTTTGAGTACCTGAATGCACTTAATTGGAAATCGCAAGGCCCATCAGGCCACGCTGTCCTGCCACCGCCCAGGCTATGCAAAGCAGCCTCGACTGTGCAGGAACCAAGGAGTAGGTACTCATAAGCGCACTCCCCAAGCGCCTCCCAGAAGGCAGGTGGGGACGCTAAATACACTGCACTGTCAATCTAAGACTAGCAGAGGGAGGCCACAGAGGAAGGGCAATTCACACCTGCTACGTGCTCTGCCAAGTTAGCAATAATGCAGCCTAATGTGGGAGGAGAGGGGAGGAGAAGGGCGGAAACAATAAGCACGCTGATTGTCACATAAATAATAGGTGGGAGGCGATGGCTGTCACTTAACACTGACGAACCAAATCGTATTAGTTGGCACCATCTGAAATTGCCAAGATCTGACCATCTTTTATCTCCAAAAATGCTAGTTTGGTGTTTCTCTGGCTAATTAAACATCACAAACGATATTAGAATAAAACACTCGCTCAAACAACAACATCGACTGCCCTAAATTGCAAAAGGAATGCAAAAACAAAAACAGGCTGTAATGTGGATAAACCTTGAAAATACCATGCTGAGTGAAACAAGCCGAGCACAAAAGGATAAACACTGTAGGACTCCACTTACACGAGGCAGATTGAACAGGCAAAGTCATGGGTGGGAAATGGAAGAGGGGACCGGAAGCGGGAGGCCGGGGCCGCCTAATGAGCCCGCGCACCCCTGCGGGGTGGGAAGCCCCTCCAGAAATCGCCGCGATGGCCGCACAGCACCGGGGTCCACAGTGCCCCTGAACTGTGCTCTAAAAATGATCCACTTTCTATTACGCATATTTTACCACAAGTTTAAAAAAGAGTAATAGAATATATGCAAGCCATGAATTATGTGATTTAAAGAGGCGAACTGTACATGTGAAATAGATCTCAATGAAGCTGTCCTTTTTAAAGTAGCATAATAATAAAAGAAATTATGCTTTAAATCAAAACAAAAAGGAAGACTTCATATTTTCTCATATGGAGAAAGAAACGGAATACACGAGGCGTGATCCATCCGGTAGATGTTACGTTCACTGTCAGAGCCAGGGTGGAAGCCAGCAGAGCCAGCACAGCAGGGAGCGGGAGCAGGGTTAACTCATTTATTAAAAGGAAAAGATTTTCAGTTACGATTCCAGAGCCAGCCACTGCTCTGCACAGTGATTGAGAGCGACAGAAAAATCCAGGAAATGGAAACCACAAGCAAGCAGGGCTTGGTAAAATTCAGACCAGAAAGCGGCGAAGGTGGAAAACGGTGACAGTATTTGCCAGTGGAGACACAGCTCCGAATGCCGGTGCTACAGACAGCACAGCAGCCAAAAACCACAGGAAATGTGAGAAGCGGGGGCACATGCGCGCACACAGGCACACACCAGAACGCCGCTAACAGGATATTTATCTGTGCCTACCCAAATGGACAAAGACAAGCTACTGAGTAACTAAACAACATAATCAGTAAGGGACATCTTGCTACTCAAGAAGCTGAAGTGGGTGGGCCACTGGGTTCCCCTGGTCAGACTAGCCTGGTCGTGGGGTGCAGCAGGCCCTGGGCCAGGAAACAAACAAATAAATAAATAAGAGATCTCATGATTATGAATAGATTTCAAATCATGCTGGGCTGCTCCCCAGTGGACAATATGCTTAACATGCACAAGGCCCTGGGCTCCACCCCCAACACCCGAAACAAAATAACAAAATATGATTGCATTCTTCTCAAACATACATAGAATATTCACACACACACACACACACACACACACACACACACACACACACAGATTATATTTTCCATAAAGTCAGAATGATGCAAACAACCCTTGCTGATTAGAGTGCATTAAAAACAGAATTTTAAAACTAATTAAAACCACATCGTCTGCCAAGAAATTTAAAATCTCACTCAAACAGCTCTCAGGTGGAAGACAAAATGAAAACAAAGTGCAGAGTTTCTTTTAAAATACTAATGCCACAGATCAGCAACTTTGGAACACTATAATATAATTACAAGAGAAAACTTCATAAGCATAAATAACATACCAGCAAAAAATGAATTAATGAAAATAAATGAATTAAATTCCCAACTTAAAAAAAAAATGAACAATACAGTAAACCCCAAATTGCACAATTTGGGGACTAATGATGGTTGCCCCAGAAAATAATAGGCAACAGGGGCAGAAGGCAACAGCCACGCAGGCAACTGCCCTGGAGCCCCTCGGAAAGCCGCCCAGAGCCAGCAGCGACCCAGCCTTTCCATCCCTGGCAAGAGAGATGGAATCACGTGCGTCCATGACTTCCAGGACCCAAAAAGTAGAGCCAACCGACTGGTCACCGTGGAGGGTGGGGACAAAATGTGGGTTCTTTCCACATGGGAATGCTGCTCTACCCGGAAGGGAACAAAGCCCCAATCCCACTGCAGCTCTGCGTGTCCCTCCAAATCCTTTGGCTCAGTGGAAGTAACCCGACACAAAAGGTCACATATTGCTGTGCCAGAGGGCCCGTGAGTCAGCAGTAGAAGAATTCACCAGCAGACTGGGAATACAGAAGAGACCAGGGTGCCTATAGAGCCTGACGGCTCTGTCCAGGGCGCAGCAGGCAGGCCTCCAGGAGAGGAGGCACGCACTCAGGGTAAAGACCCGGCCCTAGCTCAAGAAGAGCTGGCAGGAAAAAGGGCCTGCGTTTTCCAGAATACCCTGTCCCTGGTGACCTTTCAGGAAGAAGTGGGCGACAAGAACGGGACATCAAGGTCGCACGTTGTCCCAGCCCTCCCTTGGGCGCAGACGGCTCAGGGATGAGGGGAGCTGAGTGTCTCCATCGCTAGTCGTGTGCTGCCTGCAGGCCTTGTTAGCGCCGTGCTTCGTGAGCGTCCGGCCAGGTTGGGCAGAGGGCTGTCACCACACCTCGGCCACGATCGTTTTGTTATGACGTGTCCGGAACAGACAGATCCACAGATTCAGAAGGCCACTAAGTGGACACTGTGGGTGGAGATAAAATGGGAGCTAATTACTTAATGGGTGCAGCCTGTGTTTACGGCTACAGGGAGAGGAAGGGGGCCTGCACCCGCCAGAGCACTCAGCAGCCTTGCAGTCGCTTTCAGAAGGTTAACTGCCGGTGTGTGAATTGCACCTCCATTTAGAAACGGAAACGGTGCTGTGCGCGCACAGGATAGCTACGATAACTGTGCTGCTGATTTCTATTAGTTCAGTGAAAGGAACAGTTCACGCCTACATTGTTTGATCAATTTCGCATGTCTGTCTCTGGTAATCTAGGCAACTGCTCTGAAGCTAATCATACAGTATAATAATCATTGTTTATTTCCTATCATCCTGATTTGAAATTCTGTATTGTTTTTATTAGTGTTTTTAAATTCTCTTTAAAATAAAAAAGGAACATTCCATAAGTGAATACTCAAAAGCAAAAAAGAAAATCCTTAGAATTAATTAATAACTCAAAATTCTGATGCTTTAAAAAAAACAGACAACTGTTTAGTTATCAAGAAAAAACACTGAGTTCAATCCCCGGTTCCACCAAAAAAAAAAAAAAAAAAAACCAGCATACAAAAAAGGAATGAAGCCACATATATATGAAGATCTTTTGAACATCACAGATTATTTTGCACAAAACATGAAAATGTTCTGATGAAATATTCTGATAAAATGAGGTATTTCCTAGGAAAGTATAATTTATTTCAGCAAATTTGACCAAAATTGATTTCAGCAAAAATAAGTTTAAACAGCCTAATTCCTCAGAAGAAATAGAACAAATGCAAATACCTGAAAAAAGAAATAGAACACAACAGAACATAATGAAATCAGCTCTATGACTAAAACCCTTAAATATTTTAGAACCTTTACTTCTAGCAAGGAAAGGGAGAGAAAAGGTTCTTCCGTTTCACAGTATAATCACATAGAAGAACCCTAATTAATCAAAGAACTTATTGATCACATTATTTATGTGGGGATAAGAGCTAAAGAAATCCTGCACTTTATTGAAAATGCACCACTGGTGATGGACGGAGGCCTGCAGTTCTCAAATCTTTTGCAGTTTGTTGTGACACTAAGCAAAAGACAAATTTGTGGATGTTACTGAGAGTCCAGCCCAGGCAGAGAGGTCCCCCAGGGCCCTGGACAATGCGAGACAGCAGCAGAGCAGCGTGCAAGGCGAGCGCACAGGCAGCCCCGTGTTTCCCCTAAAGGCATTTCCTGTTTCCCCAACACAGGCGGGCAAAGCCCAAGCAGGAAGGAGAGGTCTCCGTGGGTTGAAGTTCAAAATCAATAACGGAAGGAAAATGTAAATTGCACAGATTCACAGAAATTAAACAACCAATGAATCAAAGAACATTCACAAGGGAAATTATAAAATGATTAGAGATTAATGAAAATAAAACAAACACAACCACACACCAAAACTTACAGAGCACAGCAAAAGCAGACCTAAGGGGAAACCGTAAACCTATCGAGTTTACTCTGACGCACAAACTAGGTGGGCTAGCGTGAGGAGTAAAACAATAAAGACAAAACAGAGAAAATAAAAATAATATAGAAAGTCCGTGGGACTGAAAGTTGACTCTTTAAAAAGATGGACAAAACTGACCGTTAGCCAGATGGGCTAATGTGAAGAGAAGGCTCGAGTGGCTAAAGTCAGCAATGAAAGCGAGGCCATTGCTGCCACTTGGGCTACAGAAGCCCCGCCTAAGTGAAGGGGACACATTTCTAGAAACCCAGCTGCCAAGATTAAAGTGAAGACAGAGAAAATCTGATAAGACATTACCTGAAAGACAGGCTAGAACAGTAATAAAAAATCTGATGAGGAAAACCCAAGACCTGACGGGCTCACTTGGGAATTCTCAAAACATTTAGAGTCAACATTAATCCTTTGCAAACTTCCAAAAAACTGAAAAGGAGATGACGTACCTTATACCAAAGTGACAACAACAACTATAGATCAATATCAATATCTGCAGTGCAAATTACTGAAAAAATATCCTCAACAAAATATAACCAAACCAACTTAAGCAGCATGTTAAAGAATTATTGATTCATGGACTTACTCCTGGAATGCAAGAATGACTCAGAATATGGAAGTTAATCAATGTACAACATCATATTAATGTATTGAAGGGGAGAAAACCACATGGTCACCTTAAATGGTGCGGAAAAGGCCCTGGATAGAATTTAACATTCTTTGTTGGTTAAAAAAAAAAGAAAAACACTGGAGAAGAATCCATGCTGTGCATGACAGATCGACAACTCTGGGCCAGTTCTGCACCGTGACTCCCCTCCAGCACAGAGGCAACCCCCAACAATCGAGCTGCTCAAGGATGGAGCCAAGACCCTAGAGAAAAAGTAAGACTAGAAGAGTTAGGGCTGGCCAGATAGCTCAGCAGATTAAAGATGCAGGAACCAGGGTTCGATTCGCAGCGTGCTATGCCAGCTTCACCCCCGGGGTGCACTGAGACAGCAACTGAGACTGGGCATGGTGGCACACGCCTGCAATCCCAGCGCTTGGGAGGCTGAAAACAGAAGGATCACTACAAGTGCGATCTGTGTAGTGAGACCCTATAGAACCTGTACTAAATACATTAAAAAAGAAAAGAAAAAAAAAAAGACTGGAAGAGTTGGCTGTGTCAGGGAGAAATAACAGGTGGACCAGAAGTCTAGTCACAGGAACAGCCCAGAGCCGGCATAAACTGTAAGAAAGCGTGAGAACTTCTTCACGTAAAAGCTGGAAGAGAAAGCCCACGCTGCACCCCACATGCCGTCAGGGAGATTGCATTGGGTGCCCCCCTGGAAAGCCCCTGGTAGGGGGTGACGGGGCCACAGAGCACCTCCCTACAGTCCACACTAGGACCGATGTGCCCCACCTCAAAGCCAAGGTGACAGTCAGTCACAGACGATAGCCACGGAGGGATAGGGCTAGGCCCGGATGCCCAGAGAAGTCCAAGCACAGGCCCTGTGTCCTGTGGGAGGGGACCAGCGCCCCCCAGCTTGGCTTGCAGAGGTGCTGGACCTAAGGCCGTGGGCTGAGCCCAGCGGTCTAGTCGAGCGCCCACTCCAGTGCAGAGGAGCGGCCTGACTGCTTCCCTGAGCACTCGCGTGAGCAGGAATGTGACCTGCTCAGATAGCTGCAGGACCTGAGGATTACAGGAGGCCACTTGTCAAACCCACAGGCCACATAGGGGGAGCAGGGGCCCACGGGGCTACACAGACTGCAGGCTGTGGCAGGAAACCACTCATCTGAACAGAAGAATGTTTTTGACCCATTTTCTTCTCCATTATCATTTTTTTCTCTTTTTTGTGATGTTTGGATTTTATTCCTTCTCTCTAATTATCGCTATCATTATAATCACTGTTATTATCTGTACTTATTTATTTTGGTCTTCTTTTCTCTTGTCATTCTTTTAATTTGTTCCCTTATTGTTGCCCCTTCTTTCCTTCAGCTTACTCTCCATTTTTTTCTTATTTGTCCTTTCTCTTCTTGTTGGTTTTTCAGTTACCTCTACTATTAATTTTCAGTTAATTCCCTTTGCTCCTTGACGGGACCCCGTGCTTCACGGTTTCACATTCTGCTCACCTCACTCAGCTGCTTACATTTCATGTGTTCGCGCTCTTCCTCCCCACAGCGCTCCCCACTGCACCGCCACTGAACTTTATGAATCAATCAATCAGTAGTTAACGATCTCTAATTACTGCTAAACACTGCTGTGCCATTAGAGGAGGCAAGGTTGCTCCATTGAAGAGATACTTACCCTGCGTCAATGTGTTTTGTCTTAGTGTTTACACTATAATTGTAGATCTCTTTTCTATTGTTAAGGGTGGGACATTATAGGTTCTTAGGGTCTGTCCATTTCCAGCCTGTGTTTGATGTGACTGTTGCTGACTTTTATCGCTATAGGCAAGGTGCCGTAATTGTGCTGTCGATTGATTTTCTCTACACGCCAACATCTGGGTTTTCTGGGGCCCATAAACAATACTGCAGTTCATTCCCAAAAAACTTGAGACTGAGCCCAACAGTCTGCCACCTCCTCTCCCAAATGAACAGAACTGGTTGGATGCTGGGAGAGAGACAAAGGCCAATACTTAGCCATGCCCAGAGTACATAGCACTAAGCAGTAGGTATAAACTTAGGTGATCTTCATGCTACCACCTAAGCTACCGCTATAATCAACCTACAAATCTTAGCATGGAAAACAATAATTAAAAAAAAAGAAAGAAAGCCGGGCGTGGTGGCGCATGCCTGTAATCCCAGCACTCGGGAGGCTGAGGCAGGAGGATTGTCGTGAGTTCGAGATCAGCCTGAGCTACAAAGTGAGCTTAAGGCCAGCCTGAACTGCATAGTGAGATTCTGTCTCAAAAAGACAAAATAAATAAATAAATAAATAAATAAATAAAATTAAGAAAGAAAGAAACATAAGAAGACAAGGCTAAAAAATGTCTCCAAAATTCCCCAGCTCCCCCTAAGTCAATCCAGGGGATCAAGTGGGAGGAAATAAAAAGCCACACAGCTGAATTACCAGAAAAGGTAAGGGCTGACCAAACACTCAGCAGATTAAAGCAGGGGCCGGGAGTTTGATCTCTGGGCCTGCTGTGCGGCGCCGCCCCCAGGGCACACTGAGACTGGGCATGGTGGTGCACGCCTGTAATCCCAGCTCTTGGGAGGCTGTAAACAAGAGCGCTACGAGTCCAATCTAATAGTGAGACCCTGAACACCCTGTAGACCCTTCCCTATAATACAGAAAAAAAAGAAAGAAAAGGCAACAGTGCAATTAACAAAATAGATCAATAAGTGAATCAAAAAAAGATGTACCTAAACATAAAACGATCTTAATGAAACAAATGATGAGTGAGTCTTGAGAACACACTAGCAAGACTCTAGTAGAGCTACAGACAGAGGTGCACAGCATGAATGCCCAGTGTAGAAAAGAGTCCATAAAAAATTATCAAACAGAAGAGATTAGAGATTCTATTGAAATACGGCCGGCAGAAGTGACCAGTGAGTGTGAGGATGTAGTGTGAGGGCTAGAAGACAAGGCTGGCGGTCAGTGAACGGCAGACACCTTCAAAAGAACTAAAGAATATGAAAAGCTGGCTCAACAGCTGCTAGGTGACACAGACTAATTTAGGATTAACTGAAATTAATAAAAATTTAAAAACAATACAAAGTTCAAACTTATTATTTTTCCAAACAGACAAGTGAGGTATACAGAGCCCCAAAGAGCCACAGGCGAAAACAAAACCTCTCACATCATAGTCAAAATCTTAAAAATAGAGCACAAGAACAGAATCTCAAAAGCTGCTAGAGGGAAGCAGTGAGTCTCCTATGAATTAAAGCAGACCTATCCACACAAACTTTAAAGGCCAGGAGAGCTTGAAGAGTTTCAAGTCCAAAATAATAATAATAATAACTTCCAAGCCAGAGTAGTAGATCTTGTGAAAGCGTCTTTCAAAACTGATGGAAACATAAGATATTTCCATGATAAAGAACATTTGAAATTTATGGCCACCAAACCAGCACCTGAAAAAAATCTCAAAGATATCCTAGAAAGAGACAATAGAGCTAACAACCACAAAGGTGTCAATAGAATAAGTGCCCCAGGTAGAGAAAGCAATGACACAGAAAGGAAAGAAAGTCAGAAACAGGAAATCCGGTCACTACCTACGCCTACCAGCTGTCACCAGTAACCAGCTCACCAATCAAAAGACACAGACTGGCAGAACAGATCAACGAACAAAATCCAATGGCATGCTGTATACAAAAAGAAAAAACCACCACATTTAACCAAAATAAAGAAACTAACAAAATTAAAAGCAAAAGATGAAAAACAGTGTTTCATGCAAGAGGAGCTTGAAAACAAGCCAGAATAGCTATCTTATTTTCATACAGAGTGTACTTCAAGCCAGAACTGATCAATAGAGGCAAAGGAGGACACTGCATATTGATTAAGGAAACGGTTAGCAGGAATAATTATAAGCATATGCACTCAGCTTCATAAACAAGCACTACAGAAAAGATCAGACACTTACCAATATGATGACAGTGGAGGTCTCAGTGCCACACCACCACAAACAGATCAATTAGACAGGTAAATCAACAAAGCAGTATCAGAGTTGAAGCAAATCTCTGAACAAATGGACTTAATAAATATATAGAGCAATCTGCCCAAAAGAATAGAATACACACCTTTTCACAGCAGTACATGGAACCATCTCCAAAACAGCTCACATACGACCAAACAAACCATGCCTCAGTAGGGAAGAAATTAGAAAAGTACAATTCACAATAGCATCAAGAAAAACCTTAAAAATTAACCTAGCCAAGGAAGTGAAAAATCTCTACAACACTCCGAAGGCAGAATGATGGCCCACACTCCCCGACAGGCAGAACCAGCATACTAAAAGCGGCTGTACTTCCAAACTGATATAGAGATTCAACATAAGTGGAATCAAAACGACAATAGCAGCCGGGCGTGGTGGCACATGCCTGTAATCCCAGCACTCGGGAGGCTGAGGCAGGAGGATTGTTGTGAGTTCGAGACCAGCCTGAGCTACAAAGTGAGCTTAAAGCCAGCCTGAACTGCATAGCGAGACCCTGTCTCAAAAAGACAAAAAAAAAAAAAAAAAAAAACGACAATAGCATTCCTCAAAGATCTAAAAGAGACAACCCTGAAATTCATATGGAACCAAAAGAGACCCAGAAGAACAAAAGCAATTCTGGGTCACGGAAGCAAAGCAGAAGGCATCACAGTTCCAGGTTTGAGGTTATATTGTAAAGCTACTCGGGGCTGGCGAGACGGCTCAGCAAACTAGAGTGCCTGTTCAGGCAAGTTTAGAGGAGCACAGGGACTGCGGTTAGTCCCCGAGGCCACATGCCACACCAGCCCCGCCCCCAAGGCAGGCTGGGCCACAGAGTCTGGGCAGGATGGTGCACACCGGTAATCCCAGCGCTGGGGAGGCTGAAAACAGGAGGGTCGCTGAGAGCCCAAACCGTGTAGTGAGACCCCATAAATAAATAAGCAAATAAATAAAGCTACCATGATAAAAACAGCACCGTGCTACCACAAAACAGGGGCATGATCCATGTAGCAGAACAGAGGCGGCAGAAACAAGTCCAGGCACATCTAGGCATTCGACCTTTGACAAAGGCACCCAAACAACTGCAGGAGGGAAGTTAGCCTCCTTGACAAATGGTGCTGGGAAAGCCTAGTATCTAAATGCGGAAGACGGGGCCGGGGAGGTAGCTCAGTAAGATAAGCACTTGCCTGACAAGTTCAGGGTCCTGAGTTCAGTCCCCGGTACTGCAAAAGAAAAAATGTACATCCAAAATGTGTTTCTCCACTTTTTTGGGGCTGAAGAGATGGCTCAGTGGAATAAGTGCTTCCCTGGCAAGCACAAGACCCTAAATTCAATCCCCAGTTCAAACAAAAAAACAAAAAATAAATGCAGAAGAACGGGTCAGTGAGATAGCTCAGGGGACTTAAGTACCTGCTGAGGCAAGCTCAGAGACCGGGGTTCAGCGCCTGGCACCACATACCGCACCAGCCCCACCCCCAGGTGTGCTGAGTTGGCCACCCGAAACTGGGCGTGGGCGGTGCACACCAGTGACCCCAGTGCTGGGGAGGCTGAAAACAGGAGGAGCGCTACAAGTCCAGCTGCGTAGTGAAACCCTGCACCAAATGCATTTTTTAAAAAGTTAAAACAGAAACACTTGGTCTACTAAAAAATAAAATAGATAAAACTATTGAAATCCTAGACACAAGCAAGGACTTTCTGAATATAATCCCACAAGAAATAATACCAAGAATCAATAAATGGGATCATATCAAATTAAAAGACTTCTGCACAGCAAAGGAACCAACAAACAAAGTAAATAGAAAATCTACAGAACAGAAAAACATTTTTCCAACTATTCCTCAGACTGAAGGCTAACATCTAGAACATATAAAAAGCTCAAAAAATTAGAACCCCTACAAATAAATGATCCAGTCCAAAATAAGCAGCTGAAATGAAGACATGCTTCTCAGAAAAAAAGCACAAATAAATGCCTAATGAATACATGAAAAAATGTTCAATATCACTGCTCACTGGTGAAGTACAAATTTAAAACAAACTTTGATATTCTATCTTATTCCAGCATGAATGACTATCATATAATAATAACAACAAGTGCTGGTGAGGCTGCTGGGAAAAATACTTTCTACTGTTGGTGCAAATGTAAACTAGTACAACCACTAAGAAAATCTGTGTGGAAAGTCCTCAGAAACATTTAAACTAGTGGGCCAGGAAGATAGCTCAGCAGCATAAATACCTACCGGGCAAGCACAAGGTCCTGAATTCAATCCCTAGCATACACACACACACAAAACCCCACTAAAACTAGAAATTCCATTTGATCCAACTACTCCCCTTCTGGGTATATTCCTGGAAAAGTTAAGGGTGTCATGTATTACACCCTTATCCACACATATCCACGCTTACAGCAACACAATTTACGATAGTTAAATATTGGAAATGTGTTGGTATATAGGTCTTGTTCTATCTAGGTCTTAACTATCCAGCAGAAAAGTATAAAAATGAGGTATACACCTCGGGGCCATAATAATAAGCTGAGCTGTAAATGGCTATGGTCGACAACTTCTCCGGATAACTCACTATTGTTGTGGAATGCTGCACTGTGTCGGGTTGTGTCGTCGAGTTCAAGCACCTAAATTAGTTGAATGACAATGGAGTGCCCAACTTTGACAGGTGTAGACAAAGGAAGGGGTATAGAAAGGAAGAATTATGATGTGTGTGCATGGACAGTACAGTGGGGATAGATAACTCTGTGCTTCTACATAATCCTATGAGAGGCAAGATTTGCACTAATCGTGGTTGGACAGGATATTATGTTGGTTTCTAGTACTATGCACAGCCACTGGGAAAATAGCAAGGTAGAAAGTATTAATTATTGAATCTTTGATGTAATTCAGGTATAAAAAATAAGATACCTAAACAGCTACACTCTCTTAATTTACTGATAAGAGCCATCTGCTATAATAATGTAAGTATAATATCATGTACGCACCTTCTACGATATGAAAACAGTTTGCAATGTATTAATTTATGAAATCCATCTTGTCAAGGTATCTTAAAACTGTCTCATTGATATTTTTTTTTTTTTTTTTTTTTTTTTTTTTTTTTTTTTTTTTTTTTTTTTTTTTTTTTTTTTTTTTTTTTTTTTTTTTTTTTTTTTTTTTTTTTTTTTTTTTTTTTTTTTTTTTTTTTTTTTTTTGGTCTTTTTGAGACAGGGTCTCACTATGCAGTTGAGGCTGGCCTTAAGCTCACTTTGTAGCTCAGGCTGGTCTCGAACTCACAACAATCCTCCTGCCTCAGCCTCCCGAGTGCTGGGATTACAGGCCTGCGCCA
>PVKA01037258.1:0-13078 GCA_004027165.1 Ctenomys sociabilis | reverse complement strand
AAGTTATAAATTAAGGTCAAGATCACACAGAGACATCAGTAAAACCAAATGCCAACCAAAGAAAGCCTAAGGGGGCCGGGAAGATGGCTCAGTAGAATAAGCACTTACTTCCCTGGCAAGGGCAAAGGCCTGAGTTCAATCCCTGGTTCCGAAAAAAAAAAAAAAAGAAAGAAAAGAAAGCCTGAGATGCATGATAGGCAAGTACTATCTTTTACAGAAGAAGAGGTAACAACACTGCTTACTCTATTGTTCTGCCTCCAATCCCAGTACTCCTTTAATAATGATGCTTGCAGTAAAAAGATGTGGAATACAACAATATTCCACCTGTCAGCTGGGAGACAGCCGGACAGTCTAAGTGCCTGCCTGGCAAGTCCTGGGTTTGAACCCCCATACATGCCATGCTAGCCCTCAACATGGTAGTACACGCCTGTAATCACAGCACTAGGGAGGTGGAGACAGGAGAATCACTATGAGTCTGAACTGCATAGCGAGACCTTCTATCAAAAATAAATAAAAATAAAAAATAATGAAAGAATATTCCACCTGCCAAGCAAAGCCTCCAAACCTTAACAGTCGTGCATTTTGTCAGAAAATTACATACTATACTCAGCTGAAAGTGGGATATCTTTCCACAAACTTTATCTGAATTCTTTTCAAAATCCAACAACCTTTACAAAGGTCTCTAAAATCTGAGTTGGAGACTTAGATCAATCCCAAAGAGAAATATTACTATGCTCAGTGATGACTAGGGGGAAAATTGAAAATTTTAAACCAAAGTGAGATTTTTCTAGGGTTTGGCTCTAAGAGTTGGTTGGCTAAACACTGATACATACATTAATATATTTTAGGCAATTAATGGGAGAGCAAGGTAGCCTTTTAGCTAACTTCTCTAAGGATGATTTAGCCAAATTAGCCAATACTATCACCATCCTCAACCTCCATTCCTTCCTCTGTAAGATAAGCTCTAAGAAAACACACCCCAAAAATAGCTGTGTTACCTGACTGCATGTCCAGGGTTGCCTGTAGTTTAGGAGGGCAGTAGATAGCATTTGCTGTGGTTCGAGCAGAGGTTAAGGCAGCTCGGGCTTTCGGCAGATTGCTCAGGGCATGGTATGTTTTGCTTTCTAAGAGCTGTACTTCCACCAAAAGAGCTTTATCATCCATCTTTTTCAATTCACGAAGTAGCTGAGAACCTGGAAAAGGAAAAGACATATCCTATTACTGTAAAAGCTCACTCTCTCACCCTTATAATATTCAAGGTAAAGAAACCTCCCTGCACTTAAAAAAAAAAAAAAAAAAATACAGTACCTGTCTCACAAGGCTGTGAGCTTGATTCCTAGTATCAAAAATAGATAAATGAAATAAATTTTCCTCCTCTCTGGTTCCTTTTGCTATCTTCCACTGCCCTAAATACTTACCCCTCTACCATTTGCCACCTTGCCTTAGAACCACTTGATTATGGACTGAAACCTCTATATATTGAGGTAAAAAAAACTTTCAAGAAAAAAAAAATTGAGCCAGCCAAATAGCTCATCAGGGGCAGATGGTTCTATCCCCAGGCCAGCCATACTGGCCCGGCCCCAGGGCACTCCATGACAGCAATTGAGACTGGTCATGGTGGCACACGCATATAATCCCAGCACTTGGGAGGCTGTAAACAGGAGAATCACCAATCTAGTAGTGAGACCCTGAACACTTGTACACCCTTCCCTAAAATATAGGAAAAGAAAAAAAAAGTAAGTTTCCTCTAATTGTGCTAGCTTCTTAAAAAAAGAAAAACACCTATCTAAGTTTTTCTGAGCCAGGACTGGTGGCACACACCTGTACTCCCCGCTCTCAGGAGACTAAGGGAGGATGGTGGCAAGTTTAAGGCCAGCCTGGGCTACAAAGTGAACCCAAGGCCAGCCTGAACTACATAGCAAGACCCTGTTTCAAAAAGACAAGAAAAGGGGCTGGGGAGATGGCTCAGTGGAAAAAGTGCTTCCCTGGCAAGCACAAGGGCCTGAGTTCAATCCCCGGTTCAGCCAAAAAAAAAGACAAGAAAAAAAAAAGCTTTTTTGCTTTCTAAAGACAAAAGTAGAGCCGAGAGCCCCGTAAGCTCACTCTTGAGATGCAAATGGGAGCCTATACCTACAAAATGCTGAACATAGTCACTCAGTTCAGACAGAGTCTGATTTTGCTCTCTCCCTGTCTAGCTATCTTATGAAACATCAGGCAGTAAGGCTAACAGGGAAGTAAAGAGTTCAGGATAGGTCACTGTTTTCTAAATACACCTTCTTGCCCCATCTCAGATGAGAATATCAAAGTGAAATGGATTTATAACACATACAAAAACTCAAACTGGGTGTGGTGGCAGTTTCAGTACAATATCAGAGGCAAAAGAAAAAGAAAAAAAAAGCCTGACTTAAAGCTGGGCATGCTGGTGTACACCTATAATTCTGGTACTCAGGAGGCTAAGGCAGGAGGATGACTAAGGCTAGCCAGGGCTACAGAGCAAGCTCAAGCCCAGCCTGAAATATGCAAGGCCACTCTGTCCAGAGGGGGGAGGGGGAACATGGATCAAAGTTGGGTACAGCATAATCTCAGCATTTTAAAAAGCTGAGGCAGGAAAGATTCCAAGTCAGAGATCAGCTGGAGCAAGTAAGTGAATTAATGAGACTTATCATAAAACAAAAAATAAAAAGGCAATAAGCATGACTGAGGGCAATATATGGTGATGTACTACGGAGGCTGGGGCACATAATGTACTAAGGACATAATTCAGTGCAAAGGCCCTGGGATCAATCCCAACCAAGTATACCAGTTTCTACCAAAGCAAAAGACTAACCCACAGGAAGGAGAAAAAAAAAAAAAAAAAAACTTGCAAATCATGGCTCCAATAAGGGGCTTGTATCAAGAGTAAAAATTAAAAACACACAGGTATTGAGCCACATGCCTGTAATTCCACTCTTTGGGAGGTTGAGGCAGGAAGATTAAAAGTTCAAGCCCAGCCTAGGCAACTTAGTCAATCAGCAATAAATTGTCTCAAAAAATAAGACCAGAGATGTAGCTCACTGTGAAGACTTTGGGTTCAATACCTAGCAACAAAAAATAATTTAAAAAACACAAACCAACTAAAAACAAGCAAAGGGATACAGGACAGCAACCTAAGCACCTGACTGGCAAACACAAGGACTGAGGTTCAATTCCTGGCACTGCACGTTACACCTCCCCCAGCCTGGCCACATCGACCCAGCCACTGGGTATGGTGGTAGTACCCGCCTGTAAGCCCACTGCTGGGGAGGCTAAAACAGTAGAATCACTACCAGTCTGACCTGCACAGTAAAAACCTGTCACAAATACATAAAAATTTAAAAAAAAAAAAAAAAAAGCAAAGGATTTAAATAGACATTTCTCCAAATATGTACAAATGATCAACAAGCACATAAAAGATGCTCATCATCATTAGTCAGTAGTAGGGAAATACAAATCAAAACAATAGTGAAATATTTCATACCAGCTGGGCATGGTGGCGCAGGCCTGTAATCCCAGCACTCGGGAGGCTGAGGCAGGAGGATTATTTTGAGTTCGAGACCAGCCTGAGCTACAAAGTGAGCTTAAGGCCAGTCTGAGCTACATAGGGAGACCCTCTCTCAAAAAGACAAAAAAAAAAAATATTTCATACCATATAAGGAGATTAAAAAAAAGACAACAAGTGCTGAGGAGGATGTGGAGAAATTGCAACACTATTCACACACTGGGGAAAGGGACATACAATGGAGCAGCCACTTGGGAAAGCAGCTTAGGAAATGTGAGAAAAAAGCTAGTTAACCACATGGCTCAGCAATTCTAGTTCTAAGTTTATATTAAAAAGAAAAACATGCCCACATGAAACCTGTTGAGACCAGTATTCATAACTAAAATGTGGACACAATCCAAATGTCCATCAACTGATGAATGGTAAATAGGATATATCAAATGGACTATTATTCAGCAATAAAAAGAAATGTACTGACACATGCTATTACATGGATAAACCATGAAAATTATGCTAAGTAAAAGATGCCCACCACAAAACCATACATTATATGACTTCATATACATGAAATGCATAGAATAATCAACCCTATAGAGACAGAAAGCATTTTACAGAATGATTACTTAAGCCTTGCAAGGAGAGACAGGGATACAAAATAAGTTTTTTTTTTTTGGTCTTTTTGAAGTAGGATCTCTCTATGTAACTCAGGCTATTCTTCAGCTCACTTTGTAGCCCAGACTGGTCTTAAACTCACAAGGATCCTCCTGTCTCAGCCTCCTGAGTGCTGGGATTACAGGCATGTGCCACCACACATAAACAATGAATGGAGAGTGACTGTTAATGGGTAGAGGGTTTCTTTCCAGGATAATAAAAATGTTCTGGCCAGGTATGATGGCACATGCCTATCATCCCAGCATTCCAGAGGCTGAAGCAGGAGGATTGACATGAGTTCAAAGCCAGCCTAGACTATACAGTAAGACCTTATCTCAAAAAAATAGGGGCCAGGGAGATGGCTCAGTAGAATAAGTGCTTCCCTGGCAAGTGCAAGGGCCTGAGTTTAATGCCTGGTTCCGCAATGAATGAATGAATGAATGCATGCATGATATGGTGCTGCTTGCTTGTAACTCCAGCACTCATAAGACTGAAGCAGAAGGATTGCCACACAATCACAGCCGGCCTGGGTTACCCAGTGAATTCAAGGCTGGCCTAAACTAAACAGCAAGAGACAGAAGAGGAAGAAGAAGAGGAGGAGGTGGAGAAAGAGAAGGAGGAACACACACACAGAAGAAAAAAAAAATTAACTCTTCGATTTTCTGTAAGAAAATAAGACAAAAACCTTTAGCTTTCAAGAAAATATAAGGGGGCCAGGGAGATGGCTCAGTAGAATAAGTGCTTCCCTGCCAAGTGGAAGGGTCTGAGTTCAATCCCCGGTTCCACCAAAAAAAGAAAATGTAGGGTTGGCCAGATAGCTCAGCAGACTAAAGTGCCTGTTTACGCCGGGCATTGTGGCGCAGGCCTGTAATCCCAGCACTTGGGAGGCTGAGGCAGGAGGATTGTGAGTTCGAGATCAGCCTGAGCTACAAAGTGAGCTTAAGGACAGTCTGAACTGCATAGTGAGACCCTGTCTCAAAAAGACAAAAATAAATAAATAAATAAATAAAGTGCCTCTTTGGGCAGAGCACAGGGACCAGGGTTCAATTCCCAGCACCACAAACTGTGATGACCCACCCCCAGGGCAGCTGAGACAAGTGATTGAGACCAAGTGGTTTAACACACCTATAATCCTAAGGCGTGGGAAGCTAAAAGCAGGAAGATCACTTTGAATCCATCTACACAGTGAAACCCTGTACTAAATATGAGAGAGAGAGAGAGAGAGAGAGAGAGAGAGAGAGAGAGAGAGAAATCACTTCCCATCTTAAAGGGCTGGTCAGATAGCTCAGTGGAGTTAAAGTACCTGCTTAGGCAGATGCAGGGACCAGGGTTTGATCACCAGCATGCTGTGTGAACCCCCACTCCCCCACCCCCAGCACACTGATAAATCCAATGAGACTAGGTATGACGGCGTGCACCTGTAATCACAGCACTTGGAGGCTGAAAACAGGAGGATCACTATAACTCCAATCTGTGTAATGAGACCCTGTAGACCCGCTACTAAATACATAAAAAAAGAAAATGTATTTTCCTGCTTTAAAATCAAAGAAACTAGAAAACTGATCCTCTTGTTCTCTAAATTTAACAAATAAAATACAGCTGATTTCTCAAAATGTCCAAATATCATTTTGTCATGGCCAATTCCTTTTTTAAAAATGTTTTTTTTAATTTATTTTTATTGTTTTGCAGTATCAGGGCTCAAACTCAGGACCTTGCACTTGCCAAACAGGCGTTTAAGCTGCTGAGTTATCTCTCTGGCTGTCATATCAAATTCCATAAATGTATGCCACATTAGATTATTCTTATAAGTATGTAGAATATAAATTATTAATGGGAATAGCCAGGTTTAGAATAACATCCATTTAGCTAGCCAAGATGTCTTATTAATTTCTACCAGTTTACTTACCCAAATGCAATGCTTCCTGGTACCTCTTGGTATCAAAGTACAAAGACACCAGTCTTGCCTAGGAAAGAGAAAAGGCATTGATTGGAGGAAAAAAAAAAAAAAAAAAGAAATCAAAGATTGACAGTCATAGAACTGTTACTGTTGAATATACATGTTCGATGATCACATCAAATTCAGCATAACAAATGATCTAGGAGGCCTTGGTACAGCCTGCAATTATGGTCATTGGCTGTTAACTTTACTATGCTGCTGCTTATTTTTCTAAGCCAAATAGCAAGTCTCTGAAAACTTTAACCAGGTCAATTCTAGTAAATGGGACTACTATTATCTCTTGGTAACCTAGTAACAAGTTGCTGAAAATGCTTGATCAGGATAGTATCACTTCTATTCACAGTCTAATGCCCAGAGACATAAAATCAGTGCTGATGTGGCCCACCTACCTCCAAAGCTTGGCGTAAGAAAGTTCTTTTCTCTGATTTGGCCCATTCGATGCATTCTAAACACAGCTCAACCTGTAACAGGGAAAAATAGCTCATGCAAGATTGTGTCCTCACATTCACTGCCCACAATGATGCGTTGGACAACAGAACAACTATAATTCCCCCCTTAGGTAATCCCCATGCCACTGTCTTCAGTGTCTGATCCATAGACTCTCAATGTTTAATGTTTATACCATAAGAGAATCAAGTTGACTTTTTACACATAACATCTCTTTTAGAAAAGAGATGGGACTGGGAAGATAGCTCAGTAGAATAAGTGCTTGCTTGGCAAGCACAAGGGCCTGAGTTCAATCCCTGGTTACCCCCTCACCCCCCCAAAAAAGAAAAGAGCTATCTCTTTAAGACTCTTCTAACTTTCTAGGAGATACACAGAACTCCCCAAACATAAACAGCCCTGGGTTGTGTATTTATATGAGGGTGCAAGAATTTTTAAAGCATGAATTTCTCCCTGGATACGTAGTAGTAATGTTAATGTGTTGTGAATATCCTAGTAATAAAGAGGAGAAAAACCTCAATCTAAGCAAAAATAAGTTGTTTCTAAGTTGTTTGTAAGACTCAAAAGATCTAGCTGGCTCTTTCCAAATCCATCATCACTCTAAAAGAAAACAAATATGGTAAACTTAGCTTGTATTACAGGGAGTAAAAGAAATTACAGTTAGCCAACACCGAAAAGGGCTTCTAAGCTTTACAGAATTCAGAACACCTAGTTCTATCTGCCACCCAAGCAGTGATACAAGGTAAAGTAACTGATAGAAAGCAGTGCTCTGTGCTAGACAGTGGTGTATTATTAGCTCCAATCCAGCACATATTAAGTACTACAGATCCTTCTATTGCTTGGAGTTTCAAATTAAAATTAGTAATCTGAGCATAAAACAAAAGGAAATGAAATAAGAAAATGAATCCTCCAGAGAACTGCTAACACTACAGAATTTTACGTAAATCAAAGCTCTGTCAAAAGATGCTGCAATGAAGGAAAACTAAAGGGACATATCTAAACTGACAAGCTCTCCCATCTTTAGATCTTAAATTCAAGTTCAATAAATAAATTAATGGACGCCAGTTCTTAATGGTTGGATGATTCACCTGAAACAAACAAGGAACCCTTTACAACTCTGCATTGGAGCCACCTGGTGGCCACCTAGTCTCCAAATCCAAAATCAACTGACCTCAAATATTCTACAAGAGCCAGTTGTGGTGACTCGTGCCTATAATCCCAGCACTCAGGAGGTTAAGGTAGAAGGATCCTTGTGAGACCAGCCTGGGCTACAAAGTGAGTTCAAGGCCAGCCTGAACTGCACAGCAAAACCCTGTCTCAAAAAGAAAACAAACAAACAAACAAACAAAAAATTTCTACAAGGGCTGGGCATGGCAGTGTCCACCTTCAATCCTAGCACCTGGGAGGCTGATGCTGACACAAGGTCAAGGTCACCCTGGCCATATAGTGAGGACACTGCCTCACAAAAAAAAAAAAATAAATAATCTTCAAAAGATCTGTTCATGATATGAGTTGAACTGAAAATAGTCTGCTAATGTTTTTACATAAGAAAATAACAAAAAAAAAAGATATTTTATGTACACGTACCAACTCCCCACAATGAATGCAATCATTCCATATTAGAAACATGTTCTAATAATTTTTAATTAACTAGAAAAAATATATAAGAATCTTAAGTGCTACATAACTTGAGAAGTTAAGAAATGCCCATCTGGGGCCGGGGAGATAGCTCAGTTGAATAAGCGTTTGTCTGACAAGTGCAAGGTCCTGAGTTCAATCATCCCCAGTACCCCCACACACACACACACACAACCAACTCAAGCATGCTTTAAAAAGAAAATGTCCATCACAATTTTACCCAGGGAGCTTTTTCAAATGACACAAAAATGAATGGAACATGGTATTCTTGGTTGTACTGTTACATTATAATAAATGCTCTAAAAACCTCTAATGAAGAAGCATCAAATTCTACTCTAGCATCTTACCCTCATTTCTACCTCAAAGCAACCTTAAGTCAAGGTCAAGGCATACATTCCTCCTAAAGCAAATTTTATTTTCATGTGTTTTTGTTTTACAAATGAATTTGCTATCTGTTTTCTAGAGAAACACAATTTGCATTAACTAGGATTGAAAATAATGAACCTAGCACCTCAGTTCCTAATAAAAATTTTTAAAGGCTACTGAACTTGTTCCTCTATTTTGTTTCAGAGACTTTGTGGTTTGTTAATGTTACACAATGCTAATAAGAGGCATAAGAATATATAAGAAACCACTGCTTCTGGAGATAGGCCCTCACTTGAGTACAAAACCTTAATCAAAATTAGGTATTCAAGAGGGTTTTGTCTTATTGAAACAGTGTGTTGCTATGCAGTTTAGGCTGGCCTTAAGCACACTCTGAAACACAGGCTGTTCTTGAACTTGCAATCATCCTCCAGCCACAGCTTCCTGAGTGCTGGGATGACAGGCATGTGCCACCACATCTGGCTTAGATATTTAAATTTTATATATATATATATATATATATATATATATATATATTTTTTTTTTTTTTTTTTTTTTTTTTTTTTTTTGCATAACCAGGGATTGAACTCAGGCCCTTACCCCTGCCAGGGAAGCGCTTATTCCACTGAGCCATCTCCCTGGTCCTAGATATTTAAATTTTAAATGAGTATGCTTACATACCTTTTTCTTTAAAAGTTGCAACTACATTCCTGAGGGAAAAAGTAACTTATTTCCAAGACTAAAATTCTCTAGCACCCATTTCCCATCCCCTATTGAAACAATTTCTGATTTAAAGTTTCTTAAAATTTGCTATTACTTTAGAAAAGGAAAAAAAGGGGGGGGGGCAGGCTACTACTTTCTTTCTTTTTTGGTATCACAAATCAAACTCGGGACCTCATGCTTGCAAGTATAGTGCTACTATATCTCCAGCCCTGAAACTTTCTATTCTTCCTCAGATTTCACTGACAATGATCCACTTATGGCTTGCTTCTCTAGCCTTTCCCATCACCCAAAGAATTTTAGAAGAACCAAGAATGAAGATTACATATGATTTTCCCAAATGAAAAACTTCAAGTCTCCTAGATAAAAAGAAATGAAATGTAAGCATTTATGTTTACAATTCCATTCAACAATTTTTTTAATGTATTTGGTACAGCATCTGCAGGGTCTACCAGATGTAGTAGTCTCACTATGTAGATCGGACTCCTAGTGATCTTCCTGTTCTCAGCCTCCCAAGCTCTGGGATTATAGGTGTGCGCCTCCATGTCCAGTCTCAACTGCCATCTCAGCAGGCCCCAGGGGCAGAGCCAGTACAGCACCCTGGCCGCTGTACTCTGCCTAAGCAGGCACTTTAGTCTACTGAGTTATCTCACCAGCCCTATTCAACAAATTCTGAACTTAGCCTGGGAGTGGTAGTACACACCTGTGATACCAGCAGTTACATGGCTGAGGCAGGAGGACAGCTGCCAGCTCAAGGCCAGCCTGGGCTACAGAATAAGTTTAAGGTCAGTCTCAACTACCTAGTGAGACACTGTCTCAATCAACCAACAAACTTGACATTTTTTAATCATTTATCTGACACAGGAGCATGCCATAGGCCACTCCCAGAGCCCCGCTTGAGCACAACCAAGTCCAGGCGTGATGGTACATGCCTGTAATCTCAGTGCTGGGGAAGCTGAAAACAGGATCATCACTACCAATCCAAGCTGCATAGTGAGACTTTGTACCAAATACACACAAAAAAAATACATATACATGAGACAGGGTCTCACTACACATCTCAGACTCATAGGAATTCTCCTGTCTCAGCCTTTTCAGAGCTGGAATTACTGTGCCACTATGCCCAGTTTCGGTAGCAGAACAGGCATGCTGTACCGGGGATCAAACCCAGGTCCTTGCACTTTCCAGGCAGGTGCTTAGACTGCTATCTCCTTGGCCCCAAACTTAGATCTTAATTCAGTAAAGTATTTGCTGGACATCTACCATGAAGAGACATAATCCATTATATACTCCTTTAACAGATATATAATTTTTGTTTAAAAAGATGGCTTATTTCCCCCATTTAGAACTTCTTCCCTTCCCTGATTGCCCCAGTGACTTGTCAGACTGACATCTAATAAACAAAACTCAAGGTGGCTGTGTAGATTTCTTGGTAGCCCAAACACCATCCCTGCGATCCGGCATTCACACATGCATACTGAGTTCACTCCACACTAGTCTGTTCTGCTGCCGCTTCCTCTTCTTCTGGGATGGGAGTCAGAGCCCCAATCAGTGTGATGTGATCTGGAATCCAGAGGAACCCCTGCCCTCCCCCCCAAAGTTGGGCCTTCTGTCTTTTGTTAATTTTTCTTCTTGCTGATACCCGTTTAAGACTGGCCAAAGGGGTAAGGCCCGTGGAGCCCCTTACTGTAAGTCACTATGATAAGTTGTCTGCATGACTGCTGGGGGACAGATTACAGAGTTCTGTGACAGTCTATTCTGGTCTTGCTCAGTTTGATCAGGAGCAGGAGCCCATATGTTTTTGCTGATCCAGTCAAACCCGGAACCCCCAGGGTCTTTTAAGTTGTTTTCATCTGATTGTTGGTTCTTTTAGGGAGAGGCAAATGGGTTGAAGTTTCCTTCTACCTTGCGATGCAGCTGTGTGTTGAACTACGTTTCAAAAGATGACAGCTGCTATGTTACTCCTAAAAGTCCACCCACCTCCACACTGAGAATCACCCAGATGACATCTCCATAGTAGAGTCCTGTAGCAGTGCACATCCTCCACTGTCCCTGATACATTCCTGCTCTGCTGGGGCTGCACATCTGGACACTGACATCTGCAATCTCCTGGGGCTCTAGGGATTTCACCATCACCATGACCAAAATGGTCTCCCCCAACATATTTAAGACAACCCCTGGAGACTTCTGCTCCAGAATTCTGGATCCTCTGTTTTTACAAATTGAGTATCAGAAGGTATCAACTCCCCTTCTCCTATGGTGACATCTTCAACAAAGGACATAGAGGGCACACTGATGTTTGGGCTCTCAAAGTCATAACAGGCTGCTTGTAAGTTCCAGCTGGTCATGTCCAGGAAGAGGGCACAGCCAGCCAAACTGAGCAGCCGCTGGAACTCGGAGATGAGCACATCCTTGTCGGTGGTACCCAGATAGCTGAGGCACAGGGAAAGATCCACATCCATGCCCTTCATGGCAGGGTTCAGACACCTGCTTCCCTGCCTCCTTACAACCCAACCATCGCCACTCCACCGGCCCAGGGACCAGTGAAGAGAGGCCACGACCCAGCTCCGGAGGTAGGCCCTGGCCTCTCACTGCCTCATAGGGGTAAACTCACTCAGCCACTCACTCACTCTTGTGCTACCCCCCTCCAACCCCTCCCAACCCCCCAAGGCCACAGCCACTGCCTCCTCCGCCCCCTCTAGCTCCTCCGCCACGTCTGCCTCTACAGATATTTAGTTATATAATTTCTTTGAAACAAACTAGTCCTAGGGCCAGCATATAGCAGTGAAGAGAATAAAGTACCTATCACCATGGAACTTAGAAGAAGCATACATACTAAACACGTACAATAAATATGAAGAAAAGTAAAGCAGATAAAGTAAACAGATTTCTAAGGAAGTAAGACATGAGGAGACTTGAAATAATGTGAAGAAAAAATATCCATATTACAATCACACTAAGGCCAGGCATGGGAGCAGATACCTATAATATCAGCGCTCTTGGAAGGCTGAGGCAGGAAAACCACAAATTCAAGCCCTGCCCAGGAAACTTAGGAACAACCTGTCTTAGAAGTAAAGAAAGGAGAAGGAATGCAGCTCAGTAAGGAGGTCTCTAGCACCACACACACAAAAAATGGAAAGAGCCATCAAATGGTTGGATGGTGACATTGGACATGCCAAGTATGAGGTGCACATGAAACAATGGAATGATTTATAATTTATTCCCTAAAAAAAGCTAATAAAACCACAATTCACAAAAATTAGCAGAAAAAACCCTATTCAGTGGAATAAACTTCTGGCTCTTAATAAAAGCTAAAATTGCTAATCATGAGAAAAACAGCCTTGGCTGAGGATTGGCACAGTGCCTGCCTAGCAAGTGTGAGGTCCTTAATGAAACCTGATTCCCCCCCAAAAAAACCCACAGCCTTTACTTAACCCTGAAGTAACACATGATAAAATAACATAAAGCCAAAGAGTACTTCCTTTTACTGTCGGAAAAGGCTGCTACAAAAATGTGAGGTGTGATGAACAACGGCAAGGGACAGACACTTGACAGAGGGCCTGACCAGACATGGAGCCACATGACAAATGCTAGTGGGCTCTACCAAATGAAGTCAGCTTCTTATTACGGAAGGAAACAAAATCCAGAAACTACGCTGTGGTAGGAACAACTTAGATAATTTTTCTTTTATTCATTATTATTATTATTTTTTAATGTATTTTACTATAGTCTACAGGGTCTCACTACACACATCGGACTTGTAGTGATCCTTCCTGTTTTTCAGCCTC
>PVKA01037257.1:0-21146 GCA_004027165.1 Ctenomys sociabilis | reverse complement strand
CAGCCTTGCCACCTGTGACGTGGAGCTGGTTTGTCAGTTTGTGTGTGTTGTCACAGCGCTGGCCGACTAAGACACTGGGGTGTCCGGATATCAGCTGGTCAGCAACCACTGCTCAATGGGTAAATGATGTGCTGGGAAGGGCAGAGGGACTTGAGTAGCTTGGGCCCCTGTTCTCATCGGGCTTATCCTCTAAGGAGGGCTGACAGAGGATAAATATAAGTTTTTATAGAATAATTGCCAGTGTTAATGGGAAATTCTGAGTCCTAGGATGTGGAGCACTGCGTGGGTGACTCTCCTTGAATGAGGGGCAATTGTTTCCATTTTGGCTGACTCTGACCCTATTTCCATGTATTGTTAAGTACAGAGCTGGCTAGGACTTTTCCTTTGGCTTTAAGCAGTGCACAGTGGTCCCACCGAGGTGCTGGCAGGAGTCTTCGAGGCTGGCAGGACCCTCACCTGTTGTTCCCTAGTGTGAGCCGGAACAAGGCAGGCTGAAGAGCCATTGCTCCATGCTGTGGCTGGGGTCCAACTTTGAGATAGAGGCTCTAACTTCCTGGAGCTGGAAAGGTGACACAGCAGAGCTGAAGCACTGACCTCAAAGCATTAGTTAGCTCTGATGTTAACTGTGTCATGCAGGTTACTCTTCCTGCATGTCCTCTCTGCATTTTGCGGAGGTGAATGGAGGCCTCCTCCCTAGCCCAGCTCACGGCACTCACCTACTTCCCGCCATCCTCAGTCCCTCATCCTCAAGCTGCTCCCTTCCTCATGAGTGAATAAAACCTGGGTTCAGCCCTAGGTCGAGGCCTTTGTTCCGGATAGCCATCATCATGGCTGGACTTAGGACCCTTTGGCTCCCCATAACTACAAGTATGCTTTAGTGTCTTTAGTCTCCCCATGGGTTGCACTGGGAGTGGTAGAATGGAATTAACTCACTAGAATTCCAATAACTTTTCATGGGATTATGAACATAAACTTCCTGGGCTTTGAAAGGGCCACGAAGGGCTCTCCATACTAGGGTAGTGAGGAGACAGGGGCTAGGATCTGGTGACCTAAACAAGGGAAACTCCAAGCTGCGGCAAGGCAGTGAGGGTCCATCGGGGACTGGGGAGTGAATGGTAATTAGCAAAGTAAACCCAGGCAGTGGAGGGGTTGGTGTTTCTCACAAAGCGTGCATGCTGCACCTGCCAGTGCCCAGCAGGCTGAGCCACCTGGGTTGAAGGGGGGAGGGGCGTCGGGTAAGGGCACCGGGGCAGAGTGGAACTGGCAGGACGCAGCTGGAGGGGCCAGGGCTGTGAGGCCAGCCAGGAGCAGGGTGGGGGTGGGCGGGGGTGGAATGTGTTTCTTGGGCGTCTCAAAATATTTCGATGTTCATAAGACTTTCACATGAGCACAAAGAAATGGGGCTGTTTCTACAGCTGGGTGATAAGACCACATACAACGAAAACTCATTACCAAGCATTTTTTTTTATGTATTAGATATAGGGTCTCACTACCTTGGATTCATAGTGATCCTCCTGTTTTCAGCCTCCCCAGTGCTGGGATTATAGGCATGCTCCTCCATGGTGGCCAGCTCAGCATGCCTGGGGGATTGAACCCCACTCCCTGGACTTGCTTAAGCAGGCACTTAGTCTGCTGAGCTATCTCACCACCCCTTCATTACCAAGTTTTTAAAGGTCATTCCAGACAGTGGATTTTTATCTCACACTGGGACATAAGTAAATTGCAAGGCTGATGGAAAGAGAAAAGGTTCCTGGCTTTCCTGAACAGAGAAGAGACACCAATGTGAAAGTGAAACACCTATTTGTGAACCTCATCCACTACATTCTGTTGTATTTCAAGAGAGGGAATTGCTTATGAAACAGTGGCTGTTTTTTACTCAAAGGAACTGTTGTGACATTAGAATTTCATCGTGATGAAAAGTATCATCTATTAAAATGACCTGCTTAATTAGTGAAGAGTATTTTCAAAGAATACTACCCAAGTATTGAATCTGTAGTTGGTTGTTAAGTAGACACTTGAAGTGTTTCAAATAATCCTAATTTTGATAACAAAATATCTGTTAATTTTTAGCAAATTTGGAAATGTAAACTATTAAAACCAGGCATAATTTTGCTATTCACAAACTGTATCTATTTTTTTTTTTTTTTTTTAGTACTGGGGATCAAATTCCGGACTTTTCCTACTATGCAGGCATTTATGCCATATATTTACTCTTGTCATTGTCGTGTGCCTCTTTTGATAATATAATTTACTTTATATATTAAGGGGGGAAATTGAGAGAGAGAGAGACAGAGACAGAGAAGGACACACAGAGGAAGAGAGAGGGAGAGAGAATATGTGTAATGAGATAGTGACATGGCGTCCATCGTTTTCTTACTTTTTAGTTTTCACTATGCATTTTATCATGACCATATTCTATGTTATTCCGGAATAATACTGGAATTTTTAAATAGCTCTGTAAGATTCCTTTGTCTGGCTGGTCCACCTTCTCTTCATTTATTCCTTTATTTTTGAACATGTGTTAGTGTTTCTGAGTTTGCTGCAGTGAATAGCGATACGATCTCACTGTGGAGTTAATATTGTAATGTGAATTCCAACAGCCAGCATGATGGATGGGGTCAGGGAGTAGGAGTCTCTGGGACTCCTGATAACAAGCCCACCTAATTGCTTCCGGCGCCTGAGTCTGTTCACGCCCCCTGTTCTCACCCTGTCTCCACCGGCACTGGTGGTATACGTAGGAAACTGGTTGGCTGGTTTTGCTAATCCGATTGGACATGCTCTGCTGTTCTTTTAATTTGCAGGGAATTCATTGCTGGGTTCCCCTCGTTCTTGGTCCCACCTTCTCAGGAACAGACAGGAAGCTGCCAGGAGCCCAGGAGGTGACCTGTGTGAAGCCAGTACCTCACCTCTAGATCTGTGGGTGGGGGGCAGCATGGATGGGGAGCTGCCAGCTCCAGAACTGGAGTGTCCCCTAGTTGTGGGGAGCTAGGCAATTGTTGCTCGGTACTGGGGTGCTCCCAAGGAGGTGCCCCAGGTGGCCCATGAATGCATGTGTGCCTGGACGCCAGGCTGGCCCTGGCAGCCCCCCGCATGAGTGTGGGATGCTGTGGACATGGCTGTGACTACCGCATGCTGTAACAGGTCTACCCAGCCCTGTGTCGTGGGTGCCCCGCTTCTGACATCTTGCTGGGCAGTCTCAGGCCCAAGCCCTGTAGCTGCCCCACTCTGCCTGTGGTTGGCTCAGAGCCTATTTCATGGCCCTTCCAAAGGGCAGGTTAAGAGGCTGTTCCCATTTCCTGTGTGAAATGATTTACTTCCCAAGGGACTTGGTGGGCACAGTGCCCCCACACAGCCCAGGTCCGACATTGTGTGCAGTTATGTTTGCAATTACAACCCAGCCAAGCCCATCAGAGCCTGCAGCAGGTACACCAAGGACACTGCCAGGGCCGCTCAGGAGGAAGGGGGCTGTGGGCATCTCTGGCTCACCTCAGAAAACCGATGCATGCAGTGACACCACAGATGGGGATCCGACTGCCCAAGATGGGTCTTCCTGTGGACATGCATCTGATGAGTGTTTAGCCAGGTGTAGGAGGTGCCGTTATTCACCTGTAACAGTTGTTAGCCTCTTGACAACACCCAGGTGGTCATGCAGGTCACCCCCACCTGCCATAGCTTGTCCATAGGGGCAACCTGGCCAGCCCTGGGCCTGAGCAAGACAGAGTGGCCTGGCTGTCACCAGAGGAAATTTTAGGAGGTGGAACCTAAGCCACCAACCTGGGGTCAAGGTTCTAAGCAAGATGTTCCCATTGAACCCGTTCCATGTCCTTTTACGTCTCCACATAAGAATTCCATTCTTGCAGCTCAGTGTTCCCAAGAGCAGGCAAATTTCTTGGTTCCTTGTCATCCCATGATGCTTTGGAAGGAGCCTCCTAGCAGGAAGGCTGGAAGAAGAACCTGTCTTGTAAAACAGGTGGTGGGTGTGTCATTGGATTCTGAGGGTGTAGGTGACAGCATCATGAAGCAGGGGAACACAGGATGACCAGAAAGTTTATGCAACAGAACTTGCCACCCAAAGCCCAGGATGTCCTATTTTTGCCCAAACCTTGGAAGGCAAGCACAGGACATCCTGGGCTTTGGGTGGCAGGTGCCAGCAGGAATTGCTCATTCAGGCTAGTCAGGGGGCTCATGTGGATTCAGTCTGTGGGAGAAAACTGGTGGGCGCTTGTCCTAGAAGGAGGCAGGGCTAGGCCAATCCCCCTTCCTCCATCTAGCCCCAGCAGGATCGTTCCCACAACCGAGTCAGGAAACAACCTCCTTCCCTCCTCTTCCCTCAAGATAGTAGTAGGAATTGCCTTCTCTCTCTACTCCATGTCTAAATGCCATTTTTTTATTGGTCACTGACTCGACCCCCTACCTGTCAGTCTTTCTATCCGGGTCTCTAAAATGAGCATAAAAATCAGCATTAAGGAAAATGTGAGAAATGGGAGTTGTTGATAAGGTTGGCAGCTTCAGTCTGTCTGGTGGCCTTTTCCACGTGGGAAGTGTCGGCAGATGGAGATAGATTAAGTCTGTCACCAAGGGGTGAGGAGCTCTGGAGTGACCTTTGTTCAGAAAATATCTCCATAAGGATGCTTTTGTGAGTAATGGAGGTGTGGTGCATGAGGGTGTGTGTGTGTGTGCGTGTGTGTGCGTGTGTGTGTACACAAAGAGACTTGTTCTAAGCAACTGGCTCACATGACTGTGAAGTCTGGCGAGTCCAGCACGTCCAGGGGGTGCTGGCAGGCTCGAAACCTGAGAAAGATGCCGTTGTGCCGCTCTGGTCTGAAGTATCCGCTGAAGGATTCTCCTTGCTAGGGAGAGCTCAGACCTTTCTTCTGTTTCCCCTGATTGGATGAGGCCCGTCCACGTTACAGAGGGCATGCGCTTCCCTCAGCTTTCACCAGTGTCATCTTGATCTCATCCAAAACACGCCCTCACGGGAACCTCTCAAATAATATTTGACTGCATCCTGGGCACTGTGGCCCGGCTAAGTTGATAAAAATGAACCGTCATTCACTGGTTTAGATTTTCAACCTTTTGGTTGCAGAATGTCAGAGGGTTGTTACTTTTTTTCCCCTGTCCCCTGCTATAGGGATCGTGTATTGATTCCTCCAATCTGTGTCTGCTGAGCGTGGCATCTTAGGGACCCTCACTCCTCCATATGGTACCATATTCCATCCCTGGCCACAGTGTGATTGGTCCCGTGATGGGCACGTGACTCAAGGCAGCCAATGGTGAGCAACCTGGACCCTTTCGGGAGTGTCTTCTGCTGCCACCACCGAGAAGGGCAGTCAGTTGTCATTGGGAAGCCAGTGCCCTGTGTCTCAGGGACTGAACCTCCCTGGGAAGGAAGCCCCGGCTGGGGAAAGGGAGCTGGAGGAGATGCAAAAAGGGTCATGAGGAGGTCACTTGAGGCCCCAGGTCTAGCAGTCTCCACGCAAGATAAGCGTGTGAAATTCTCAGGTGTGTAAGTCAATCTTTTTTCTCTTACAGTTTGGACTTGGTTTCTGTCTCATGAACTGGGAAGACTCTGGTTAATATGCCTAGGAACTGGAAAGCTTTGAAAGAACTAAGAAGGCAAATAATAATAACAATAATGAGTTAAACCATGATTATCGTGATTGACAGACAAAATTATACACGTAAGTGTGACTGCCTCTTTAATCAGATATTAAAATAAAAAATGGAAACATTAGCAAAGCTAGAACAGGTTAGTTCATGAAGAAACCAGGAATAGAGGTTAATCTGAGAATCACTTTTGAAGGAGAACCTGACCTTATCATTTCCTTTTCGAGGTGGGGTGCAGAGAAGTCCATAAACGTGAGCCACTGAGCTGGGTGCACAGCCATGACAGGCACGGGTGTCCTGGAGCTGCAGCTAATCCAGCTGCTGCTGTCATTTGGTTTTGAGAGCTTAGTCCCTTGAGCAGACAAGAGTCCTTGGCTTCCTGATGTCCTGCATTGTTGCCATCTAACCTAACTTACTTGCAGTTGTTTCACTAGGCATTGAAAGAAAAAAGGGCATCTGCTTAGGCAGACATAGGGGCTGAGGGTCTGATCCTTTGGCCTGCTTGCCAGCTCCGGCCCTGGGGCGTGCTGAAAGGGCAATTGATACTGAGTGTGGCAGCATGCGCCTGTAATCCCAGCAGCACTTGGGAGGCTGAAAAACAGGAAGGATCATTATGAGTCTGGGCTGCATAGTGAGACTCTTAGACCCTGCACTGAATACATTAAAAAAGAAGGAAGGAAGGAAGAAAAAGAAAGCAAAAGAAAGAAAGCTAAAGAAAGAAAGCAAAAAGGCTTTGCAAACTATATATAGTGCATAAAGAATATTGATTCATATGCGACCGGCATGCTGGACCCACATGTGAGTGCAAGCACGCTTGGCTGCTCCCTGGGGGCCTCTTCAGTCCCCCAACCCCCCCAGAGGGAAGTGCTTTCTGCTCTCTCTATCATTCTTGCATGTTTCTTGGAGTCGCTCCATACCTGCGTGTGTGCTTCCCCGTGGTGGAGCACGTTGAACCTGGGTAGTAAGGGGTCTTCTGGATGCCTCCAGCTGTGTCCACGCTCACGCTGCACTTCTAAGGGTCGTCTTCTGCTCCCTGCCTTCTTCCACCGACTGGTCCATGGTGGCCTCGTAGCTTCAGTGCGTTCATATGTTTTTCTCCTCCATGGTTTCCCGTCATACAAGGGGAGCAGGAGATGATGCTGTGTTCTTCTGCTGATGAGCTTTGGATTATTTCCAGTCTGGAGCCACGAATATTCCTGTAGAGTTCTCCTACACCCCAGTGGCTGTGGCTTTTTAGTTTTATATTTAAAATTTCACCCCAGGTAAGAAATGTCTTTTGTATCAAAGCCTACCCCTGCACGTGCACACACATGCACAAACTCCTATATGAACAACAGACAAGCACTCCACAATGCGTTCTTGCCATACGATGGGAATGAGCCTGGATCTGTTGTATTTGTTTAAATAATGCTGGTCTTTCCAGCCTGCCCCTGATCACACACTGAGGAGTGGAGGTGTTAGGGCACAAGCTGAGAGCTGGAGAGCTCACTGTGATGCCCTGTCTCGACCAGTGCAAGGGGACACAGTGAGGCGGACAAGTACTGCTGGGTATGGGACAGCCACCCTGACCTGGCGACACTCAGCAGGGGTAGCAGGAAGTGAAAGGCAGAGCGATCTACAGATCAGCAGGTGGAAGCAACTCAAGTGCCAGGCCCAGAGAGGGCCCTGGGAGCCTGGCAGAGCTGAGCGTGGGCACAGGGGCACCTGGGAGGTCGGAACTCCACCTGCTGAGTAGGAATTAGAATCATTGCACATGGAGGGAAGATCCTGAGCTCTGGAAGCCAGCAGGGTCGCCCCTGGCTCCCAGCTCAGAAGAGCCTGCTCTGGGAGGAAAGTGAGGTGTATGCTGGAACTTGTGAGTCATCGGAGCTCAGCTTCAGCTTTGTAGTAGATCAGACCTTATCTTTGGGGCAAGTTCACTGGCCCAGCCTTTCTGGAGGGCAGTTTGGAAATTTTTGGTACCTGTCCTACAAGAACATATCACTTCTGGTCAAATTCACATTTATAGGAATTTATCTCAAGAACACAGAAAAATATGCAACGATGAATCACTAAAGATTTTTTATAAGGGGAGAAAAGCAGCGAGTCATTGGTTCTAGGCCTGGGTGCAGTCTCCCCATGTCCCTGGGGTTAGTTCCATTTCCAGCCTCACCTGTGGTGAGATGATGGCTGTGTGGCCAGGTTGTGGTCAGCGGACGTGATGGAAATTCTGGGTGGCGTGTTGGGACCCTCTTGTATGATGGTTTATTTCTACCTTTCATTGCTTTTCTCATTTGTCCCTCCCTCTGCGACCTGGGGTGGGTGCATGGTAGCTGGAGCTCTTCCTGCTATTTTGGGCTCATTGCTTAGGAATGATAAAGTATCCACCGAAGGAAACCAAGGTCCCTAATAGCGCCCTCGAGCGGCAGTCTCCTCTTCTAAGAGATAAGCTGTGGCTTAAGTTATATTATCCCTGAGAGATGGCATAGCTTTGCAAAAAAGTAGGAAACCCATTAAAAATGTTACAGTACATCCACATATGCCAGCGCTAGAAATGATGACGTGGCCTGAAATATAAGTGTGAAATAGTGTTCATTGCAAATGAAGCACTGTTTCATTTTAATAAAACTCTGTGTGTGTGTGTGTGTGTGTGTGTGTGTGTGTGTGTGTGTGTGTGTGTGTGTGTTTGTAGTCTGTTAGGTGCATCTGTGTGCACATGTTAAACACCAGGAATGCCACACATTTAAGTGTAATGCTGTTTGTCTTTGGCTGTTGAAATCAGTGCCAGTTTAAACATTTCTTCTTTATTCCTTGAAAGTTTTGAAATAAACATGACTTTAATTCTTAGAAAAAGAATACTGGTGCTTGCCTGGCAAGCACAAGGGCCTGAGTTCAACCCCTAGTCCTCCCCTCCCAAAAAAAAAGAAAGAAAGAAAGAAAAGAAATTACCAGTTTGGACTGGGGAGATGGAATAAGCGCTTCCCTGGCAAGCACAAGGACCTGAGTTCAATCCCCGGTTCAACTAAAAAAAAAAAAGAAAAAGAAAAAGAATACTGCACTCATGGAGGAAAACCCCCACTTCTCATTGAAAGCACAGGAGCCAGGAGAAATGCGAGATTTGGTGGCACATGTCCGCCGCTCCCTTTCCCAGAAATATGACCTTGCAGGAGGCCATATAAGCTAGCTGTGCCCCTGTTCCTTAGACCTGTACCTGCCACGAGGTCACACAGGTACAGAGGTTGTGTTGGAGTAAGCAGATGTCTCAGGGTGCTCAGGGGACCAGGGCAGATGGCTTGCTGCCCCACCCACTGCCCTCTCACCCTAAACAACAGGACGCAGCTCCAGAGACTGGGCTGAGTGAGAGGCCTTGGTGGCTCTGGGCCCTGCCTGCCCCTGAGTGCCAGGCCAGCCCAGCTCCCTACTGCCCCCCACATGCTCAGGGACAGGCTGTGTTATTTCCACCAGCTGTCTGAGCCCTG
The DNA here is from genome assembly GCA_004027165.1 of Ctenomys sociabilis. Lineage (NCBI taxonomy): Eukaryota > Metazoa > Chordata > Mammalia > Rodentia > Ctenomyidae > Ctenomys > Ctenomys sociabilis. The sequence goes on along the minus strand of PVKA01037257.1, from coordinate 12,081 downwards.
AGCTCTCACCTCATAGTGGGATGGGGGGGAGCCCTGCCTGCGGAAGTGAGAGTAAGGGAAATTGGGCTGGGAGAGTGTCTATCAGAAATCACCAGGCATGCCACAGTGTGACCAGGAAGACTGACACCAAGGCAGGGAAATGACAGGGGCAGCACAGACACGACCAGGCTAGGGGGATGGCATGAGTGAGAGGACAGGTCTTCTCAATAGCAGAAATACCATCTCTGAAGAGAAATGGCCTGGCAGGAGGGACAAGTTCCCAGGGGATGGGGTGTCCTCCGGCTCTGGGGAGTATATAGTTCAGATGGGATGCTGGGTACATGGGGCCATCCATGGTACTGAGAGAGCAAAGAGGGATCTGATTTGTCTCTTCTAAAGGTGGCCAGAGAGGAGCAGGGAGATAGCTCAGCAGTCTAAGCACTTGCCTGGCAGGCACAAGGACCCAGGTTCAATCCCCAGTACTGCATCCCATGCTGGCCGCACTGAACAAAACCGGGCACGGTGGCGCATGCCTATAATCACAGCACTGTTGGAAGCTGAGACAGGATGATCACTATGAGTCTGAGCTATGTAGTGAGACCCTGTACCAAATAAATAAATAAAAGATTAAAAAGAAAGATGACCAGAAAGAAGAGAAGCCAGACTATATAATGACAGACAGACAAAGGGAAATTGGGCTGTAAAGAAAGATGACAGCGCGATGGCCCGTGGGGCTTCTCTGTTACCTCCCTGGTTCACCAGCTCCAGCCCCACATGGTCGCTTGCTCTTTCTGGCGCCTGCACTGTGCATCACTATCGGGGCCTCTGCGAAATGTAGGTTCTGTGTCTGGCTGGAGTCCCTCTTGCTAGTGGCTTTGAGCCTCAGTTTCCTAGTCTGTAAAATGGGGCTAACAATAACTTGTATTGACTGCTTGTTGTGTGCCGGGCCTTTCTACACATCATTGATTCCTCAAGGGCAGGAATCTTCTTATCCTCATTAACAGCTGCAAAAACAGGAACAGAAGGATTAAGTCACTTACTTAGGGTCACAAAGCCTTTGCCTTTGCCTGTGGACTTGAGACTCCAAACTTCTGAGGATCGAGGGGAGCCCGTCTCCTGGCGCCAGGTGCACAGTAGGTGCCTTGGGGATCCTGTGCTGCTCACCCTGCTGAGGGCAACCGCTGATAGCTGAGCACCATGAGCTGCCCCTTGTGAGTGCAGAGTGCGGTGATGTGTTGCGGATCCTGGTGCCCCATGGCCTGGTGGATGAAATAAGAAGCCTGAACAGCCACAGTGGGAATAAGAACTCCCTGGTGGTGTCACCACGCCATCTGCCTGCCCCTCTGGGCCAGGTGTTGTCTGCACGCTCCAGAAAGCCCCGTGTCAGGCACAGGTTGGGTCATGGGTCTGCGACCTTTGGCCAGTGGCAGCCTGTTGTGTTGTGGTCATTGGGCCGTGAGCTACTCTGTGCCCTACTCCTGCCCCCCACTGTCCTGAGGCTGGACTCAGGAGGCCCCAGGGCCAAGTGGCCTCAGCCCAGGGCTGTACTCTGTCTCTGCATTGGGAGTGACATCCCCACCAGTGGGAGGTTGGGCCAGGACCAGCTACCAACCCGCAGACCCTGGTGCCCATGATGCTGAGGGTGTCAGGGCTCAGATCCTGCTCCTGTGTCTGGAGAGGCAGACGGTGCCCTTGCTGTGGTGCGTGGCACAGGCGGGGGCATCTGGGCACGACAGATGCGCCTCAGTGCAGTGCGGGTCATGGCTCAGGTTGGCATGCGTTAGAGGGCTGTGAAGCCGATCTGCAGGGATGGGCCTACACTTAGAGCTGCCACAGACCAGAATGGGCCTGATGAGGACATCTCAGAGTGTGCCGTGTGCTGGGGCGAGTGCTGGCTGGGAAGCGGGTTTCTGTGTAAATAGGGGTGTGCAGGTGTGTGTGTGTGCGTGTGTGTGTGCTGAGCCACAGTGGGCAATGGGTTTATAACTGTGGGTTGCATTAGAGATGTCTGGCAACCTCTGTCTCCACTCACAAGGTGGCACCCAGAACAGAGGGTTTGCAGTCTTTGTGTTGGAGGGAAGGCTGAAAAGCTGTAAAGAAGACAGTGAGGATGGCCCGCGGGGCTTCTCCTCGGCTCCAGCCCCTCATGGTCGCTCGCTGCCTGGGGCCTGCACTGTGTGCATCACCACCTAAAGGGGCCTCTGCTCTGGCTGGGCAGCCTGGCCCCGCCCTGTGAGGACCACGTCTGGGTGCCAGCTGTGCTGCAGAGGCCCCTGTGAGGAGGGCTCTGGGTCCATGCTGGTCTTGTCCTGGCGGCTCTCTACTCACACTCATGATTTTCACACTTACACACACACACACACATACATACATACACACCCACACTCACACAAATGCTGTCTTGCTCCACCCAAAGGTGGGGCAAGCCAGGCATCACCAACATGCCAGTCCATGCCTGTGCCTCCTCATAGTCCCCCACAGGACCTCCCCAGAGAGGAGCCTCCAGCTCCGGGGTGACCCTGGTGGCTTCCTCAATTGTCTCCATGACAACCAGCTTGACACCTGCTTGTCAGGTTAAAAGCCTCAGGGCAACACGCTCCCTCATGTTAATTCATGCAGCTCGGTTGCTGGCTGCTGAACATTCCTGCTGTCACGTGAGGCAGTGGGGCCCAATTGTGTGTGTGTGTGCGCGTGTGCTGCACAGTCAGTATCAGTGGGGTGAAACAGAATGACAGATCCAGCCAGTGGTGACTTGCTTATAGCCTGCTTGCTTTCAAAGTACTGAATGTAGAATATGAGTCCCGGAGTTGCCTCCCAGCAGGTGAATTCTGAGGGGTCCTTGGAAGTGGGGGAGAGGAGAAGGCCAGGCTTGGGAATCTGAGGAGCCCCATGCAGCCTGACATGACAGTTGTGGTGGAGTAGGGGACCCAGGGCTGAGTGGGAGGTGCTTGAGAGAATCCAAACACACCACCCAAGGGGTGTCTATTGCTGGCGGTGGCCAGGACACAGAAACCCAGTCCCTGGATGGCAGGGTTTGGTCTCCACCTCTCTTGCACTGGGGAGAGGTAGAGGTGAGAAGGGTGGCAGAAAAAGGGTTGGGTGTGCGTTCTCCTGCTGTGTCAGGGACCCAGTCAACCTATCACCCCGAAGGGCCTGCAGGCGACAGGTGAGGGAGGAAGGCCAGGCCTATCAGGCATGGTCAGTACTTCCTGAGTGACCTCCGCTGCCTGACGCTAGGGAACAGGTTCCAGATCAATCTCCAGGGCTCCACCCCTGTGTGTGGTCTTGGTATTGACTCTGTACATAGCAGGGAAGTAGCCCAGGCAGACAGAGGGACAGCACAGCACAGGCATTTGGGTCACAGACCCTAGGCCCAGTGCTGGGAGACAATGGGGTGAGTGGAGATGGCAGCAAATGGGGAAAACAAGCTGGTCCAAGGGGCAGCTGGGGCCCTGCTCCCTGCCCTGGGAAGAGGCCACCCAGAATGCCAGACTGAGACCTCCTCAGAAAGCCAGTGAGAGAACTTCATTTGCACGGGACACTGGATTCAGTTTCCGGAAAGCTCCCTGTGCCCACAGAGCCCGGTGAGCCCCTGGAAGCAGCAGCTCTTCATGCTGGGGCTAGTGAATGGCAGGCATATGCAGCAGGGGCCTGCATGTGAGGGAGAAGACGAGGAGAAGAGGAAGCCTCTCTGGGAAACCTCAGCAGGCCAGCCAGGGTCAAGGTGACTTGCGGGGCTCAGGCTGTCCAGCCCAGAGTGGACAGTGAGCACCTGCTTTCCTGGGCTCATCCTGGGTGCTGGGCAGTGACATGACACCAGGCCTGTCTACCTGCATGGCTGCCCGGCCCTGCCAGGTCCTCTGACTGGAGCATTCAAGTCTCCCCCAGCCCCATGCGAAGCCAGCCCAAGCCCCATATGAGCAGGACAGTGGCAGTTTCAGGGCATCACCTTCCTGTCCCCAAGTTGCCGGAGCTGACGGCTCTAGGGACTCGGGTGGAGGCCCAGGCCTCACAGTGCTCCCCTTAAAGGGTCACTTCCAAAGAATGCCCGGTGGCAGGCGCCAGAGTTTTGCATCTGACACTCCCTGGGGACCAAAGCAAGCATCTTTTGTGAGTTCTGATAGAGGACAACTGGCCACGGTCCTTTCATTAGGCCAGGACATGCCCAGGCACAGCCTCCTGCAGGCTCCATAAACACCGTGAAATCGCCTGTGCTCTCTGCAGCTTGGTGCAGAATGTGAGGGGCCGCTGAAGGGACTGAGGAGGGGTCTCCACCCCCAATCTGGCTCCCTCACTTGCGAGCAGCTTCCAAAAGACATCGCCAAACAGCTGGGCTCTTGGCGGTGCTCAGTCTGGCAAATTACTTCTGCAGTGTAGAGCACTCCTCCGGCTGCGGTCCCCACTGACCCTGCCAGATTCCGGGGCCCGGTGCATGCAGGGCGGGAGCTGCCTGGGTGCATCTAAGGGCGGTGGTTCGCGTGGTGGGTGCGATGTCAGAGTGTTCTCTTCCCCTCCTCCTAGCCTTATTAAAGGCTGGCTGTTGCAAGGAGGACTATTGCAAGGGGGTATCATCCCATGTGTCACACGAGGCTTGAATATCCAGCATGACACAAGCAGGTCCAGCCATCTCTCTTGTGACGTCAGGATGGGCACACTGTCTGAGGCTGGCTGAGGGCCCTGGGACATGGTCCCAGGCCTGGGACAGGACTGAGGGTGTCTAACAGCAGGCCCTGGCGAGGTGGCAGTGCAGCAGCCCAAGGGGGGAGACATAGCACTCACTCAGGATATCACCCAGGGCAGGAGAGGTCAGGGCAGGCTTTGAGGTCTGGGCTCTTGCGTGGAGTCCTGACGTCCTTGCGTGCTGCCATAGGCGGGGAAGGACAGACCTTGATGTGGCCACCTGAGAGGGCTAGACATGTCTTTCCACCCCCAGACCTCTGTCCCTTGAGACAGCATGAGGAGGAACCATGGCTGAGGATCTGCTGTCTCCGTGTCCTTTTGTCTCTGCCAAGACAGTTGCTCTCAGCCCTGCTGGGGAAAGGCCACCATGTCTGTCTCTCCCTGCTCTCCCTGTCCCTTCCGCACTCCTGGTCAGCAGTGTCTGTGTGGCAGGGGCATCCCAGGCCTCCTGCCATGGCTGGTCTCCCTGGTTCGTGATGCCTGCCATACCATCAGCACTGGCCTGGACCTGGGCAGAGGGACCTGGGAGGGGCTCAGATCCTCACCTCACCTCCTTCCCTTGTTCCCCAGCTCTGGGTCTCCATCCTGAGTTCTAAAGAAGCTCCCTGTGTCTCAGGATGGTGACATCCCAGCCCTGGTCAGCACAGCCCCTTCCACACAAACCCTCCCTCCCGTGTCTGATGGCAGCTGTAGGTCATGAGATGGAGCCACAGGTGAGAGCCACACGATATGGTCCTTGGCAGATGCTCCACCTCTGTTCTTACATCCCTGTAGGATGCACACCTAGCAGGTGGCTGGTGCACTTGGTGTCTATCCCAGGCTTGCATCTGTGCAGATGGGCCAGGGGACAAACTTATTCAGGGCCTAGGAGGACCCGGGTTGTGCTGGGGTCCCTGGGGAAACCCAAGGGCTGGGGTGTGCAGCAGATACCTGTAAGAACCCTTTAGGGGTGAGGTGGGCATGGATCAGGTGGGCTTGGCAAGGGCAGGGGCTGCCAGGATCCCATTAAATCCCTGCTTTGTGGTACAGCACTCTGGACAGCTGATGCTCTGCTGGCAACTGTGTTTATCCCTTAATCAGCTCTTTGTGAGTCTATGTTGACATCTTCATGTGCTGTCTTTGTGTTTGGGAATCTTTTGCAGCTTCCTGGACTTCCCCCCAAAACTTGGCAATAGAAAATATATCTGTGCGCCAGGTGTGCCAAGCGCATTTGCTCATTTAACCTTTGCTCTACTAGATAAGCATTGTTGCTATCCCGTACGTTCATGTGGGATGGCATGTCAGTGGGGCGGGACTGTCCTCCTGCCCCAGCCAGGAAGGTGCTACAGTCTGCCCCTTGTCCGGCTCCTGACACTTCCTTGCCTTCCATTTGTCTGAGGACTGATGTGCTGTAGGCTTTGGTGGGGTGGGGTGGACCTGCAGAGGTGCCACCCTATCCCATCCTGAGTGTGACCTTCCGCGTCCTTAGGAGCTCACAGTCAGTGCTGAAGATCACATGGATGGTGGCAGTAGGAGGCTTTGCTCTGAGGAGTGGGACCGATGGCCCAGGAGGTTTCTTTTCAAAATCTACTGGACCCTCTTAGAGCCTGGGCTTGGATTGCAGAGGCACCTGGACATACATGGGTGGTGACACTGGTAGGCATGGGCTGGGACACCTCCCAGCATCACTCATGAGAGTTCTCGTCCTTCTCTGTCTCCTCGTCCTCCTCTCCACCTTGAGGAGGATGGTCCTGTTGCTCCACCCAGGGTGCTTGGGCCCCCCAAAAGCAGACAAGGATGTGGGCCAGTCGCTCCATGCCTGCAAATTACTCCCAGATCCTGGTGTAGGATTCTGCTGCTCTGCTGCTTCATGCCTGTTGCTAGCCTGGTCACTGCAGAGGTCCTTTCTTCTGTGTTCTTGTGGGGAGCAGCGCTACACTTCACTCTGATCTCCGGGCTTAACTGCAATGTCCCACGATCTCACTGAGGGAACCGCAGTATGCACACGGTCATTTTCAAACACGACCCAGAGAGATACAGGTTGTGTCACGTGCTTACCCACCTGAAAAGAAATAGTAAGAACGTTGATTTCCCACCACAATATGCTTGGTGTTTCCTGCTCTATTCTACTCTTTCCCAGTCTGTTACCCTTTCCGCTTGTTCTACCCCACCTCGGCCCAAGATACGCTAAGCGTATTGGGCACCGTGCAAGTGGATGTCAGTATCTGCGATTCAGAGCTCATCTTGGCAGAGAAGAGCCCAGCGTGGGTGGGCGACGATCCTGTTTGCTTGTTTATCTCTTGTGCCCACGGAGGGCATCTTTGTTTCTTCACAAGTGCTCCGTAAATGCCCATTGCCCGGTTGACTGCGTGCATGAGCCCCCTTGCTTCCATTCTGTCACATCTTATTGGAAGTGTCTATTTTTGCAGGGCCGAAGGCTCAGGAGGTAGCATTCACTTTCTCTGGGCATGTGGCCAGTCGCAGTGCTGTATTCGCAGGCCCTGCAGCACTGAGCTCCTGGTGTGGCACTCTTGTGAACAGCCTCACCTAGGGGCCAGGGAATGGTGCCCCTGGGGGCGGGTGGGGGATCACTCAGGTCGGAAGCCATTGCCAGAGTTCCATTTGCATGCAACCTTGCCTGATGGGAAGGAAAGGTGTGTTTGCAGTGAGCTGTGCCTGGGTGGAGATAAAAGCCCTTGCTGCCTGGGCAAATTGCCCTGAGGAAAACCCCCATCGCTCCTCTTGTTGATTTGCACTGTCCAAGACAAAACTGTGTCAAAAAACAGGGTGAATGGAATGCCTATTTTGTTTCTCCTGTTTCCTTCATTCCCAGCACCAGAGCCCAAAGGTTAGAGGAGGGAGCGGCCTCTGGGCCAGGTGGTGGTGAAGTTAGAGAACTGCCTGGTGGCATCCAGCCAGGTGTCTGCAGGAGCAAGGGTCACAGCAGGCCCAAGTTCCCCAGGACCTTAGTGCGTGAAATCACTGTGAACTCCAATTACTGACCATGGAGGGAGGGAGCCTGTCACCCCACCACTGAGTTCTGATCATTTCTCAAACACAGGGAGCACCTCTCCTCCCTGCACCATGGGTCTGTAGCTCTGAGCTCTCCAAATGTTGTCTGGGACGGGGCAACAGGGCACAGTCACTCTGCTGCCTTCGTCCCACCCTGTAGAGGGAGAAAACCCTCCCTGCCTGGGCTCTGGCTATGGCTCTGCCTGCTCCTCTGGCTCAGCCCAGCATCACATGTGGGTGGCCCTGGCGGATGCCCTTAGCCTCCCTCAAACCCTTCTTCCCCAACATCCAGTTCACCAGCATCAGCCTTGGTGATCGGCCTCTGGGAGGTCCCTGGGTCTCTCCTCTTGCTGCACCTCCCTGCCTCGTTCTAGACTGGTCACACTTGCTACTCTTCCCAGAACCCTCCTCTCCCAGAGCCAGCAGGGGCCTCAAGGGAGGCTCTTGGGAGTCTGCCCAAGTTTCTCCGCTGCTCAGGTTCCTCCCCAAATCCTCTCCTTGGCTACCCAGAGGTCCTGGCCCACTCACTTGCTGTATTGACTGACACTGCCCCTGCCTCCTATCGGTGCAATATTCTCTTGTTTACCCTTGATTGAGTCGAAGTTGCTTCTGCCACGAGGTCATTTGTGGTGGTCAGAGATGCCTCTGCCCCTCCTCCACGGTGTGTCACATCGCCCCATTTCATTCTCTTCATAGACTAGATGATTACATTTAATATCTCTGTGTCTGTCACCCTAAGAAGTATCACAGACCATTTGTCCAAGGAATGCAAAGAGATGGGCACATTATGTCCTGAGGAGCAGGCAGCCGGCTTGGTGTGGCTCTCTGGGGACACGCAGGTGTGGAGGCTCCCCCAGTTCTACCTGACAAGGCTGCCCAAGCAAACATCCACAACGTGGTGCCTTGCCACGAGTTCCTTCTCCTTTCATTTGGTGACGGGAAGCCGGCAGGGTGTCAGCTGGGCCGGTCCTGCTGGACACTGAGGGAAGAAGTGGATTCCATCTTTTCAGCTCCCAGTGGCCACTGAAGTCCTTGACTGCCCCTGCTCCATCTGCAAAGTACCTCACTCACTCTGTCCGTCCCTGGGTTCACTGTCCTCTCTGGTGCTAGCCCTCCTGGCTCCTTCTGGTAGGGACCCTCATGATGACACAGGCCACCTAGATAACCAAGGATGGTCCATTGCGATGTCCTCTGCACGTGCAAAACTTCTCTGCCATATACACACACATATTTATGGGCTCCTGGGACCCAGATGTGGGTGTTCATGGGAGGCTATGTTTCAGCCCACCACAGGCGGCAGCTTTACATAGGAAGGGCCAGGAAGATTCGTCGAGAAGTCATTATGCAGCCGAAGCCTGGAAGCGGCCCAGGCACCAGCCAGGGTGGCTCTGGCACAGAGCACAGTGGGCCACAGCTGTGCCCCTGGCACATTCTAGGACTCGGGGGTGTAATGGACGTAGAGGCCCTGAAGTTAGCAAGGCCCCGGAGCAGGATGTGCAGGGTTTCGTGGCCACTGTAAGTCCCGAGTAGGTAGGAACCGTGCAATATTCCGAGCAGAGGAGGTATCAGACCTTCGTTTTCCCAGCTTCTTTGGCTGTTGTATAAAAAATAGCTCTTTGGAGAAAGAGTGGAAGAAGGGAGGCCTGTTGGCAAGCTTTGATGATGGCTCAGGTGAAGGGGGCTCGTGGCTCGGGCAGGTGCCACAGTGTGCTACCACCGCGTGCTTCCTCGACCCCTCGACTAGGCACAGGTCTGTCACTGCCAGCCAGGAGGCTGGGCTACTGAAGGCTCGCAGCTGAGCCGCGCCCACAGGAGCGGGTTGCCCAAAGTCCCCCTTGCTGGGAACCACCCATTTCCAAAGGCTCAGCCTCCCACTCAGTTCATCACGGCCATCTCTCCAGTGCCCCTTGGAAGGCAGACGCAGACTCACACAGTAGAGCTCAGGGCCAGATAGTTACAGTATCTACTTGATTTTGTATGGCCTCTGTACTTAGGAAAATGACAGCTCAAAATTCCTGGGTCTATGGGAGGCATGGCACTCTGTCCACGAAGGTACAGACAGAGCATGGGCTAGAAAAGAGGTCCTGAGTCAGATTAGGGTCCATCCAGAGCAGGAACCAGCTCCTCCTGGCCAGGCCCATGTTCTTGACAAGCGGCATGGAACAGATCAGATGCAAAACAACACCTCCCCATGCAGAAGCCAGCAGCAGCAGCATGTGCTTGCAATTCTGTTCATTCCTTTAACAAGTATCCATTAGGCGCTTAATCACAGCTGCCACGCCAGCTGCCGGGCCCCGAGCGGACGCGATCCACCTGCTCTCGGGAAGTTCCAGCCTCATTATGAGGACCATGGTGCTGAGACAAACGAGTCAGAGGGTGAAAGGCAACAGATGAGGTGGTGGGACAGTCACAGGGTGGGGGCTCTGGGGTGGCTGAGTCCCAAAGGGTAGGAGGAGGCAACCCTGGGGAATCTGAGGGAACAGCTGGTGCAGAAGCCCAGCGATGAGGACAGGCACAGGGTTGAGGAGGTAGAGAGGACATCAGCGGGTGTGAGGAACAGCGAGGCTTGTGAGGGATGGGGTCACGGAACCCCTTTACAAGCTACCGCGCAGGCAGCGGGAAGGGCATAAAATCGATTTTATTATTGCAGGGACCTCTTTTTGTTGGTGTGTTTTTGAAGTCTCCCCCTTTGAGTGCGGCCCTGTGGGCCGGTCACCCACAACCTGCCCGGCCTGCCCAGCCTCTCATTGTCCGTTCCAGCAAGGCTCTGCCCTCCCCCAGCTCTGAGGCTGCCTCAAGCTGGCTTTCTCCCCCTGCTGCAGCCTCAGGGCCATTGATCTTTCCTGGAGACAGAAGACGTGCATTCTTTCTCTTCATTACAGAATTAAGGCACCATCCCAAAACTTTAACCTTTAAGCACAGGTAAATACAGTGTGATCTCTCTATGGAAACAGGGCCTGGAGGGGAATATGTGGCTAACAGCTCTGTCGGTTTTTTTTTTTTGGGGGGGTGTGTGTGATAATTTCCACATTCCCTTTGGTTTGTATAATGTTATCCTTTCCAGAAATACTTACTCATGTCCAAGTTCATTTGTACTCATTGGCTGTGTGGAAGGTATTTACATGTTACACATATTTATAATTCTTTCCCTAACCTAATAAGGAGAAAGAAGACAAAGAAAGTCCCTATGAATGCTTTGCTATATATATTTTCTCGCAAACAAGTGAACCTGCACGTGCCTTTGGTCCTGTCTCATATCCATCCTTTTCTTTTTCCATGGAGTGTGGTCAGCACTTGAGTGGGCTCTCCTCTCCTGCCTCTGCATTCCTAAGCATGGGGTGGGGCAGCAGCTGTGCCATCTACCCCCTCTCTCTGGCCAGTGTCCCGTCCTGCTTTGTCTGGTTATACTATGCTGATTTCATTCTAGGCAAGTGGTCCTCCCTCTCTCTAGTCCTTGGGGGACATGCCCCCCCCCCCGAGCTGCAAGCCTCAGAATCCCAGGCCTAGACAGTCAGTGTGTTTTCCTCTCTACCTGCACCTCTGCCCCCGCAGGTTAAAGTGATTCTTGGATGGCTAATGAAACGCAGTGCCCAGACTTGGTTTGACTTATTGGAAAGAAACCTCTCTTTCCAGGGCTCTGTTTCTGTGAGGATTTGAGTGAGACACAGAGCAGAGAGTTGCTGGCTACGTGGGAGGCTGATGCAGAGAAAAACGGAATCCTAGACAGGAGTGGAGCTGCTGGATCCAGCCATGCCTGATCCCATTGCCCTGAGAGCAGCTTTTCTCAATCTCGTGACTGTTGATACTTTTGGTTTAGTAATTCTTCATGGTCAGGACCATCCTGAGCAATGTTACTTGTTAAATTAGATACTAGCAGCATGTCATCCCACCCTCTCATCATAACAAAACTTTCTCAGGTATCTCTGGGAGACAGAGCTGCCTCTATGAAAAAACCACTGCTCCTGATTGCTGATAAGTTGTGTGGGTCAGTAAATGTTCTTGTTTGCTGGTTTGAGTTGTTTCTGTTCTTCTAGTCTCCAGGGGGCTTTCTGTCAAAAGGAGAACTGTGTTCCCTTGAGATGGGGCTGCCTAGGGAATTTGAGCTAATGACATGAGTGCGTGAGCATATTCATGTGAGAGTCTATGTGTGTGTGTATAATCATAAATCGGACTGAGTGGGGAACGGTGCTGGCCAAACAGGGGGATACTGGGCAGTTGGCTATACCGGAGACAGATGGAGCCCGACTCTGTGCCAAGCTAAATAACTTAGAATTTATAGTTTAGGTCAGTGTTTTCCAAATTTCCAAAAGCCATCTCCCTCCTGCACCATGTGTGTTGGTCAAGGTAATGGCCTCCGAGGGTGCCTGGGATCTGTGAGTATGGGAAGAGTCCAAGAGAGGGTGACCCTGGATTAGATGGCTGGGCCGGATG
>PVKA01037256.1:0-21153 GCA_004027165.1 Ctenomys sociabilis | reverse complement strand
TGTTGATTCTTTCAAGAGCTTCCCGTGCGAATATATGTTTGTTCATGAACTCTTTACCTACCCCTATGTCTTCAAGAGTTCCTCCTACTTTCTCTTCCAGGAGATCGAGTGTTTCTGTTTTAACGTTTAGATCTTTAATCCATTTTGACTTTAACTTAGTGCATGGTGATAGAGCTGGGTCAAGTTTTAGTTTTTGGCACGTAGAAAGTCTTGTTTTCCAGCACCTACAATTTCTTAAATTAAAAAAAAGTAATTAATTTGATATAAAGCTCCTCAAGTCCTAGTATTAGGAAGCATATTTTCCCTCTTCTAGGTAAGAGGGGCCTATGTACCTTGTGTTAATGCCAAGTATCATAATGGAGATAATCAATTTATAAAGAGAAAAAGCTTTGCTTTGCCTCACAGTTTAGGAGGGCACAGTCAATTGGGCTGGCACCACTGCTTTTGGGCTTGTGGTTAGACCGTACATTATGGTGGTTTAATTGCAGAGGGAAGACTTCATTTAAAGGTCAGATCACGAAGTGAGAAAGAAGAGCATCTGCACTCTCCAAATATCCTTGTGGCTACTTCCATTTGACCTATCTTTTGCTTGTTAGGTCTCATCTTTGAAAGTTTACACCACCTTCTGCTAGTTCCATAAGGTTATGATCATGGAATCTCCATGTAAACCTTGGAGAGTTGAGTGTATTATTGTGGGAAAGCTTAATACATGAGCCTATGAAGGACATTGATATTTCAACTAAAGCAAGGTCTTTCTTAAATTTGCAGACTGCTGAGTGGTTAGTTCTTTTCTGTTGCAGTAAATCATGGCATAACACAGGAATCCAGTCATGTTTCTCAGTGGCAAAATATTCACTGGTCATTATAAGAGAAAATTGCATAAGTTATTAAGTCTTTAATGACAAAGATTACTCACCTACTTACAATTATTGTCTTTTTACTACCATAGGAGAAGGATGTTCCTTTTAGCTAAGTTATTACTTTTATTTATGTATGGTTTCACAGGATTGTTTTTAATATAACCTGCACAGGGCCCTGTAGCACAGAGAGATGTAGGAACATTAAGATTTTAGTCAAATGTGAATAAAGATTTTATGAGTAGTTAGAGTATATGTTATGTGTATGTGAAATCATGGTATTTAAAAAGCACATACATGCTGTTGATCACTGATAAGTAAGGCATTTTTCCTGTGAATTTATCTGACATGCATAGCTGCACTGGTAACTTTTCAGCTTGCTTTAGAGCAGGGGTTGCACAGGTTTTTAAATATATAAATGTACCTGGGACCCTTGTGTGACATTGTTTTAGGGTCAGGCTGATATTCTACAAACTCATACATACTCTGCTATCCAGAATAAGGACTGGCTACATTGCATGAAAACAATTCAAGCTGCAAAAAGTGGCTTAAAATTTTCCTCTGTGTCCAAATGTTTATCTTGTGTTAGAAAAACAAAGAGAAAGAATTTATAGTTCTTATCACTTAAAGTCAGAATATACCCCCCAAAATAAAGGAGACTTTATCATGTAATGTTTTCTTTTTTCATCAACCCTATTGGCATTTAATAAATTCCATTTTATTTTTATTGACTTCTCTGCTCATGTGCCTCAGAGCTAGTTTTCTTTTTCCAACTTTCAATAACTGTGGATTTATTTCTTTCCACCTTTCCCTTAAGTAACTGTTGAGCCCTATTAATTTTTTGCTTTTGTCCTGCACAGATGATTCTTGGATTTCCAATTCTGATCAAAATTGTTTGTCTTGCTGATTCTGCTCCAATTATATCTAAATGTTTTCTGAATGGCATTTCATAACTTTTTAACATGCTATGCTCCATATGGTTAGAAAATTAAAATGCAAGGTCAGTTTTGAGAAGAAAGCTAAATATAAAATTCTTTATTGAGCAGTGCTAGGCAGTGTATAAAATGACTGATGAATCATAGGGAGAATTATAGAAGTTAACAATAGATGATAAGATCTCATGACAAAAACCTTGTTATTCCACAGTCTTGATAATATTGTGGGTCAAACTATCTCCCTTAGAGCAGAACATAGAATCAGAAGTGTTTCTCCTTAATGCAGCTCACACATTTATGTGTTACCATTGCAACCAATGTTAAAATGTCTGCTCTATGTATAGCATACCAATATTGTGAATGAATTTCCTTGTCTTTGCATTTATGAAGCATATTTTCTGTTTAATACTCAGAGAACAGCTTTAATACTTCTTCACAGAAGACTGATATGGTAAAATATTCAATAACAAAGGAAAACATAAGAACACTGCCCATGCAAGAAATAATTATGAAAGATTATCTACTGTATATTTCATTTATTGTCAGACATATGGTAAAATATTCAGTAACAAAGGAAAACATAAGAACACTGCCCATGGAAGAAATAATTATGAAAGATTATCTACTGTATATTTCATTTATTGTCAGACACTCTGGAGGAGGAGGATAAGAATTAAACAGTTCCTAAATTTATCTGTCTGAATGTTAGAGAGAGGAACTTGGGGAGAAAGAAGAGATACATATTATTTATTGAATAATGAGCTAGATGTTTCCTGAATTTGTGTGTTGGATATAATTCGGATAATGTTTGAGTGTGCTTCCTGAAGGTTCTTGTGTGGGTAGCTTGACCCAGTATGGCAGTGTTGAGGTGGTGGAGCCCTGAAGAGGTGAGGCCCTATGGAAGATCTGTAGGTCCACAGGGAAAATACTGTTAGGCATTAACCTAGTCCTCAGGGGAACCCAGTCAATGTACAGGTGAGTGAACTGATACAAAGAGAGAAAACCAGGCCCTTGAATACATCTGGCCACCACGTGTCTTCTCACATACACTTCTGTCACGTGCTGTTCACCGTATTTAGATGCAGCCATGTAGCTTTCACCAGCAAGCCACCATTCAGGGCCACACCATTTTGGTCCTCCAGACTCTAAAACTAAGCTAAGTAAATCACTTTTCCTTATCAGTAGACAGCTTCAGATATTTGGTAAGAGCAACAGAAACCAGATTAAAACACTTACCGTTGCCTTTATTTTGTGGAGCAAAAACTGCGAAAAGATGATATGAAGGGTAAGAAATGGGAGAGCAAATTTTACCTCAGTTCTTCCCTACTTATAGTCTAACCTGTTTATGTGTATGACACTAGCCACTGAAAAGCAGAAAAAAGTATTGTGGAAATAAGTGACTATGGGACAAGATAGCATTGCTCTTTTGTAGAAAAAGAAGCAATTATAAAGCAAATGGACAAAAAAAGTGAGGGTGAAACTGCTAATCCATCATATTTTCTCTCCTCACTGCTCTATAACTGCAAAACTGACTGAAAAAGACAGAGACTCTCTCTCTCTCTCTCTTTCTCTCTCTCTCTATCTCTCTCTGCAGTTGGTACAGGGTCTCACTATGTAGCTCAGACTCCTAGTGATCCCCATGTTCCAACCTCCTCAGCACTGGGATTACAGGTGTGTGCTAACCATGCATCATCTCAGTGGCTGGCTCAGCTTGCTGGGGGCAGGGCCGGCATGCCATGTGGTGCCAGGAATCGAACCTCAGGTCTCTGCCTTTGCCTAAGCAGGTACTTAGTCTGCTGAGCTATCTCACTGGCCCTCCTGCTTGTCTTCTATTTCTCCATTCTTGACTCTTCATAGGTTCTTTATGTAATATGAAGAACTGTGAATGTTAAGGAGAATCATAGTTACATGAAAATCCCCAAGCTGGGCATGGTGGCACAGGCCGGTAGTCCCAGCACTCGGGAGGCTGAGGCAGGAGGATTGTTGTGAGTTAGAGACAAGCCTAAGCTACAAAGTGAGTTTAAGGCCAGCCTGAACTGCATAGTGAGACCCTGTCTCAAAAAGACAAATAAAAAAAAAAAAAAAGAAAAAGAAAAGAAAATTCCCAGGGGATTATTCTTGGTTTAGACATTTACTGGAAAGTTTCTTTTCCATGGTCTCTTACATAGGTCTGGGTTATAGAATAATACCAACTTTAAAGCAAAAACTAAGTTTTAGAATGAAAAATATAGTTGTAAATTCTTCTAGTACTGATAGTGGTAATCTAACACAGCCTCGAACATAGGTGCATCGAGCATACCTGTGAGCCTGAAATTTGATCTCTTGCTGCCATTACTAGGCTGAGAGGGATATCTGAAGTGTGAGCATACTTATGGTTGATTGTAAAAGGTTGAATTCTTCAGTATATGAGAAAAAAAAAGTTATTCCTGAAAGCATTTTTAGTTTTGATCATTTAAAAGATAAAACAAAAAGTTTATGGGGTTTAGGCTGGACTATTTATACCCGCGGCCCTTAGGCGCCTATGGTGCTTTCCCAGCGTTCACTTGGGTGTCTGCTGATATTACGCATCACAGCCTCACATTTTTACTGGACAAGATGAAAGTTATTTTTCCCTCTACATGTTTATTATGTGATAATTAATCCATAAACAGTGGTACATAAAATGATATTTTAAAAGATGCACATATTGTGAACTGAGTAAGCCATGTATAATACACTATATAATGCATCTTTATTAACTATGATCGTGCTGTACAACTTATTTCCAAGACTTATCCATCCTAACTGAACCTTTGGACGCTTTGATTACCACGTCTGTTCCCCCACCTCATATGGCCCTGCACCCCCCATTCGCCTCTCTACTCCTGAGACTCAACACTGTTAGATTCTGGGTACAAGTGAGACCATGCCTGTTTTCTAAATATGATGTTACTGGGACACAGTCATGCTGCAGATCTGTGCTCACCTGGCAGTTAAGTAGTTATAACATGTTATATTATTATTTTATTTTTTTTGGCAGAACCGGGGATTAAACTCAGGCCCTTGCACGTGCCAGGGAAGTACTTATTCCACTGAGCCATCTTCCCAGCCCCAACATGTTACATTATGCATAGAACAAGAAGTTGTAGTTACCTGGACCATTAAGCAAAAGCTTACTTCCCCTAAAGGGAACACCCAGGCTTCACCTGCTTTCACCTGGGCCTCATCCTAGTGAGCACAGTCACACCTGACTATTTCAAGGCGGATGTGCCTTTCACATTCCTATCCTTCCAATCACATTTTAAAAATATATATTTTGTATAGGGTCTCCCTATGCAGCCAGGCCTTGAGTGGCCCTCCTATTTCTGCTTCCAGTGCTGGTGTGCCCAGGGTGGGGCATGCTGTACCAAGGATTGAACCCAGGTCCCTGTGCTTGCCAGGCAGGCACTTAGACAGTTGAGCTATCTCCCTGGCCCCCAATCACATTTTAAATAGGTTAAAGATTTCTGGACAAAGAGACTAGGAATGGAATAGTCGTACTGTCCAGGCTTGCTTCTGTGTGTTTCCAAAGGCTCATTCTCTTTCATACGAACCATCTGGCCTAAGATTTTAAATCTGAAATCTTCAAACCGGGTGCAGAGTCCAGCAATGTGATACCTGACGACAAGGAACAGGATGAAAATTGAGCCCATTTCTATTAAAGCTCTGTGGATTCTTCATGTCTCATACCTCTTTGTGCCAGATAAGCCTTGAGATGCTACTATTTTTCTGTATTAATCCTATTATATGCCAGCTTTGCCAGTTTCCTAAATTTAACATTCTCATCACTAATATTTGAAAACTGTCAAAGCAAATCTTATTGTGGAAATGATTCAGAATTTCAGTCAGCTCAAGTTTTGACCTTTGGCATTTGAGTAGCAGATAATTCCTGGGGAAATAGGAGACAGTGAACTTTACCAATTCTTTTAGATATCTTGATAGTAGAAATCAGAAGAAAATCAACATGGTTGATACATAAAAACAGAGGAAAATTTTTGGTCATTTGTGAAAGAAGCTATGTTTTAAATTCCTATGTATATAATTTTGCTTTGAAGTGGCTTCATGATACATTTATTAAAAGGACACTGAAAAGCTGGAGAATTTAGTAACATGACTATTAATACACTGAGAATAGAATAGATAAGCTCAGAAATCTGTTTTAGGATGAAACATCACGTGCTAAGGGGAAATAAATCACAAACAATCTGGAGAGTTTAATTGCAACAACTACTTGATTTTAATTACAGCATTGCACATGTGCAGATATAATAACTTAGTGCATATTTTCATGAGGAATCCATAAAAGAAATCCAATGGCTCGCAGATTATTCTCACTAATAGCGTCATTTCTCCTTAGAAACAGAATAGAATGGCTGCATATTATTAAGGCAGATTAATAGCACCATCTTGGTGCCAGGCAGGATCTACGACTCTTCTACGTTTTTGTTGTTGAAATGCCTTTCTTTATGACTTCTTGTCAAAGGGTTAGTGAACAGTAAGCTCACGAAGGTACTGGCTGAGCTTAGCGAACTTCAGTGTCTCTGGTCTTCTCTAGATGGCAGTCAAGCTACAGGGAATTTGAAAATCGTTCTGGTTGAAGGCTGCAATGAGACCTGTTCAGTGTTTCCGTGTGAAGTTCTTTGCTTGTCACAGTCTTCAAAGAACGGTGATGAGAGGCTTCACTCAGCACAGTGACATAACGGTGACAGAATGGACTGAGAGCAGTGAATGGTGCACATCTCCCAGTTCTCGGCTGGGACAGAAGGCAAGGGAGGTTGACGTCTCTAAAGAGTGTGGAGGGAAATAAATCCACAGACTAAAATTCAGTCCCATTCTGTGTAGCTGCAGCTGTAACGTGTTTGCGCACCATACCTCTTTAAAAGAACTCAGATTTAAAACCTGAGGCCAGTTGTGCTTATTGGGTAGGCAAATCAGTGTTTTCAAGTATATGGACACAAATTCAAAGAAAGAAAAATTATAGGCAGTGAAAATATTGTGTTCTTCCTCTTCTATAGCCCAAAGAATTTGACTTATTTTAAAATATGATTAAAAGCAAGTATCTTTAACTCTGTCTTTGAAAAGTTCTAGTGCAACGCAGGATTGACTCAAGGTCAATTTAAATGAGATCTGAGGCCTGGAAAGATAGCTTGGCTGCACAACTGCCTGCCTGAAAGGCGCAAGGACCTGAGTTTCATCACTTGTAATGCTCGCTGTGTCACCCCAGGTTCCCCGGCACACTGTGCTGTGCCGAAACCAGATGTGGTGGCACGTGTCTGCAATCCCAGGGCTGGGGAGTCTGAAAACAGGAGGATTACTACGAGTCAGAGTTGCATAGCAAAATCCTGTAACAACCAAATACATTTTAAAAAATGCTGCCAATCTATGGTAGTATAAGTTGGAAAGCTGTTCTAAGTAGAAGGAGTTCATCACTACTGAAGTTAGTTTACAAGAAATGCTAAAGCAGGCTCTCTGAGCTGAAATCAAAAGGTGCACTTTAAGAAGTTGAAATCATATGAAAGCACACAACTCATTGCAAGTGTAAGAATTTAGTCAAATTAGAAATGCTGTAATGATATCAGGTAAATTATTTTTAGTACTGGGAAAAGGTAAAACTGCAGAGAATAACTACAGTGGCAGTAATTTGTTAATGACTGAACTATATAAAAGCAATTTTGATATCAATAATGTGAAATGTGGGGGAAGGGAATATAAAATGTAGGTTTTTTGTATGCAAATCACTATTAGCTAAAATAGACCATTATAGATGTTTTATCTAAGGTTCATGGTGACTACAAAAAGAAAAATTCTGTGGTAAGTATCCAAAATATAAAGAGAAATATTAATGAAAATAAGCTGGTTGTTTGAAAATAGGTCAACATTTAGCTAACTTAACAGAGAAAATACAATGTTAAAAAGTTTGAAAAGTAATGAAAGATACTAAAACAGATAGCAGATAAACGCAAAATATAAGGTACTACTGTGAAACATACGCAAACAAATTGGACAATCTTGGATAAATTGATACATTCCTGGAAATATGAAATGTATAAAAGCTAAACATGAAGAAATAGAAAACATGAGTAGACCACCCATATGAAAATTGAATCAGTAATCTAAAGCCTCCTATCAGGATAAGTTGTAGTCCCAGAGGCTTCGCCTGGTAACTGAAGCAAACATTCAGGGGTTTATTACCAATCTTTTTGAAAGTCACCTACAATATTCAAGAGCAGGATATAGTCTGTGACTAATTTCATAGCATTGCATTACCCTGATGACCAGACTGACACATACACACAAGAAAAAAAGAAAATGATAGGCCTGACATCACTAATAGATGCAGAAATCCTCAGCAAGAGTGGAAAAACAAAATGAAGTGCATGTGAACTGAGCAACTGTACTGAAGATAGCAATGTGGAATAGTAGGGTCATTCTTGGGATGCCTGTCATTCTGGTCTTCTAAATATGTACTGCTTGTCATGACATACCAACTACTGCCATACTGTCTCTCACATAAATGTTTGTTTTTTCTTAAAAAAACAAGGTAATAAACGAAAACAAGAGACGAGAAAAAAGTTACAGGACTGTCCTGCTATAATACTGTATATGTTTGGATGTGTAAATTTCTGTGCAAAAATATGTAATTGTTTATTCATATTTTTTTAAAAATATCTTTTAGGCTCTCACAAAGAACAAACTAGTCAAGCAATGCTGTGACTCGTCCACATGGCGGGCATAGACGAAGATCTACAGAGTGAGGTACAGGGTTACAAGATAAATCCTGAGGGGATTTGAATGACCTCATCAGATACAAAAGCTACATTTTTTGTTATACAGGTCTTGCTTTATCTCAGTCTTAACCATCCAGCAGAAAAGTATAAAAATGATGTATATAAAATAAAGCCATAATAATATGTGGAGCTGCACATGGCTCTAGTCAACAACTTCCTCAGGTAACTCACTATTATTGTGGACTGCTGGACTGTGTTTGATTGTGTCACCGAGTTCAGGCCCCTACAATGGTTGAATGACAATGGAGTGCCCATCTTTGACAGGTTTAAACAAAAAAAGGGAGATAAAGGAAGAACCATGCTGTGTTTATATGAACAGTACAGTTAGGATAAATATGCAGTACTTCTGCATAATTCTATGAGAAGCAAGATTTGCACTAATAGTGGTTGGACAGGATATTATGTCGGCTTCTAGTACTATGGACAAACGCTAGAAAGATAACAAGGTAGAAAGTATTAATTATTGAAACTGTACTATAATTCAGCTTTAAAAAAAGATAAGTGTACAGCTCTATTCTCTTAATTCATTGATTAGAGACATCTGCTCTAATAGTGTTGATAAATAGAATATCATGTATGCACCTTGTACGACAACAAGCCACTACAAAAACAATATGCAATGTATTAATTATTGAATCTGTCCTGTTAATTTGATTTGAAATTGTCTCATTGCTATTTTTTCTTCAATGAAAAATATTTTTCTTCGTATTCGGTAAGGACTTAAAAGGTTTTTTTTTTTTTTTTTTTTTTTTAGCGGAACTAGGGATTGAACTCAGTCCCTTGTGCTTGGCAGAGAAGTGCTTATTCCACTGAGCCATCTCCCCAGACCCATAAGGGACTTACAGTTTAACATATCAATACTTGGTGGAAAATAACTGTTCCATGTTATGTCTAAGATGTTTGATATTCAGACAGATAGGTTAAGCTCAACTGCCTATGTTGTAGGGTAATAATATCATTAAGCCTCTCTTCTGGAGGGTTAACAACTTAAGTTTGCAAACCAAAAATTAGAGAAAAAGAAGGGCTGCAAAGATAGCCAACATTTTGGCCAGAGCCTTTCAAAGTTAGGGAGGACTCAGGACAAAGGAAAACCTGTACTGTAACATCATGTATTTCAGTTGTGCCCCAAATTTTCTGATCAAGGAGATTATGGGGCCACAGGGGGAAGTGACTGGTGATGTAGAACGTGCCAAAGGAGAATCTCATGGAGAGAAAATATTCTTTCAGGCTTTCACAGAGAACAAATTGGTCAGGCAATGGCTGTGACTCATCCACATGGCTGACAAAGGATCTACAAAGTGCGGTACAGGGTTTAAGGATAAATTCTGAGAGGATTTGACTGATCTTATCACATCTAAAGGTTACATTTCTTGTTATATAGGTCTTGCTTTATCTTAGTCTTAATCATCCAGCAGAAAAGTACAAAAACAAAGTATAAAAAGTAAAACCATATTAATATGCTGAGCTATAAAAGGTGCAAGTCAACTTCTCACATTGCTAGTTCTATGGAAAATGTAGCTCACTATTATGGACTACAGGACTATATTGGAATATTTTGCTGAATTCATACATCTATAATATTTGAATGGTGGTGGAATATCCTTCTCTGACAAAACTAGACAGAGAGGGGGATACAAATGAATGACCATTTTGTATCTGTATGTCCAGAATGGTGAGGATGGATATACAGCTACTTTCTCTTGGTTCAGTGAATAAAAGGATTTTTTCTAATAGTGTTTATGAATGAGATGTCATGTCTGTGCCTTGTACAATGAATAACCACTAAGACAACAATAAGCAATGTATTAATTGTTGAAATTGTCCTACTGATTGGTTTTGAAACTGTCTCATTGCTATTTGTTTCTCAATAAAATTATAAAAAAGAAAAGATAATATATTTTGATATGATGGGATTCATCCTTTTGATTTCAGGATGTTTTAATATGTCAGTCAGGTGAAATATCACAGTAGCAGAAAGAAAGGTGAAAATCATCTGACTGTCTCAAGATGCAGGAAATTATATATCTGAAAAAATCCAACATTGTTCCACAATAAAGCCTCAACAAATTTTGTAATAGAAGTAACACATCTCAAAACAATAAAGATCATATCTTTTTTTTCGCAGCCAGCTCAGCCCACCCAGGGACAGGGCTGGAGTGGCATATGGTGCCAGGGACCAAACTATTGTCCCTTGTGCCTGCCTAAGCTTGCCTAAGCAGTCACTTTAGACCACTGAGCTATCTTGCCAGTCCAATAAAGATCACTTTGGAAGAACCCACAGATAATGAGACATTCTATTGTGAAATATTAAGAACTTTTCTCTTCAGATCATAATAAGACAAGGTTAGTTACTCTCAGCACTTCTAATCCATTTAGCCCTGAGAGAACTAAACAGATGATTTAGTCAGAAACATCATTTAAGTTGGAAAGGAAGAAGTAAAATTATGTTTGCACAAATTAATGTTTCATAGAAAACCGTAAAGACTTGAAAATACTGTTAGAACTAATAAACACAATGAGTAAATTTTCAAGTTACAAAATCAATTTGTAAAAATCTACATCCTGCCCCTGCTCCTATAGAGCTCACCTATAAGGCATTCATAAGAGGTCTCTTTCTTTTCTCTGAATTCAAAAGTAATAGCACATATTGTTTTGAAGAGACACACTTGGCTCTGTGTTCTCTACAGGCAACTCTCAGTGAAATACTTAGATATGAAATAACAGAGGACAGTTATTTTCCATACGCTAGCAATAACCAGCTGGAAGACTTCCTTGGGAAGGGCATTACACATATAGGTGTAGCACCTGAGAATGGTGACATATGTAGCATGCACTTGCCTACCTGTCAATCTAGATGAAAAAAGACTATCAACTAAGTGTGTTCTACCCTGTGGGGTCATTATGAGACATGGAATCTTCTAATATTGTTGGTAATATGGAGATGGAAATCATGATTTTGAGTGATATGAAACATATGAAGTGATTGTATCAGAGGGGACAAGGCTACAACCAAAGAAGAAAGTAACACTTGGCTGTTGAGAAACATGAAAACTAATGGGGATTTATCCTATTACTATTCTAGAGACGAGACATTTAGGTGTCATCATATTAATGCCATTATTTTTCCACTTCCATTTTTTTATAGACTGATTCTAATATGGCATGAATTAAGATGTTTTACTTGGAAGAATTTCAAGAGCATTGTCATAGTAACCAGTACCTATCTATCTTTCTATCTCTCTATCATCTATCTATCTATCTATTATCTATCTATGTATCTATCTGTCTCTCTGTCCATCTTTGACAAGATCCTGCTAAGTCACTAGATTGCCCAGGCTAGGTTCATTTCTGCCTCAATTTTCCATCAATTTTGGGTAAATATTGTCAAAAGCTGGCTTAGGCTTCACTTACAGTTGTACTTTTTTAATTTGAAAGCCTTGGGAATTTCCTTATTATACAATTTAAAGATAAATAAAATTCTAGCATGCTTGTGACTAGGGTGCCTTTAGTTCCACAAATAATTATGTAAATTGATACATGATACCACATATTCTAAAGAAACTTTATAAAGCAACTATCCATCTTTAGCACGCAACTTCATTGAGATATATTGAGTATTTCAGACACCATATTTCATGAATTTATTTAAAATAGACATTCACCTATTTAAAATGGACCTCTCAAAGGTTTCTAGTATAGCCACAGAATATCACATTAGTATTCCTATTATATATTGACATTATGTTCATATTTGATAGCTATCATTGCAATAAAAATTCAGAGCATTTTGTTAATTCTAAAAGAAACTCTGTAGTCACTGAACTTACCCTCTATTTGCCCAATGCTCTCACCCCTGGTTAACTAGTAATCTATATTCTGGACAGTACATACAAATGGAGTTATGTAATATGTGACCATTATAACTGTTTCTTTTTAGTTAACATGATGTTTGCAAATTTCATACTATTATAGTACATTCTGTATTTCACTTTGTTTTATTGCTGGGTAATATTCTATTATATAAAAATAGTTTATTTCTTTACTCACTGCTTGACAGACCTTTAGCTTGATTCTGCTTGGCTCTGAAGGACATTTTCTTTCATTTGCATGTGCATATCCAGTTCTTCAAATACTATTTGTTGAAAAGCTATTGTTTACCTATTGTGTTATCTTTTCAACCTTGTTAAAATTGACACAAATGCTTTTTATTTCATGTTACATTGAAATTCTTTTCCATATTTGAATTCTTTTAAAAGTTATACTGTATTTATTTTTTAACGTAATGTTTAAAATAATTTTCAGTTTTCTACAGAGAATTTGAGAAACTACATTGATAATTCATTTCAATATAGATTATTGGATTCTTTGAAAAATTCTATTAAAAAGCAATGTTGTAATGCATTTATAATCTTCATATTTTATTTCCTTTATTATTTTCTTAATAAGTTATAAAAAGTGAGGTCATTCATCAGTTATTGATACTACTGTGCTTTCTTTAACACGTTACCATATTATATTATAAAGAAAATATTGCATTTGAATTAATTTGAATTTTGTGCTGTTTTATAATTTCACAAACTGTCTGGAAGTTTGGAATTAGATGTAATACTTTCAAAATTCTATAAAAGTCCAACTATAATGATTATTTATTGTTTTGGACAACATATACTTAAATTTTATATGAATTACTTCAGATGTATTATTTTGATCATCATGATTTGTAAGAAATTCTAGAAAGACCTAGACTCGGTGATTCATCTCTGATTAGCTGGGCAGCATTGGTGATAATAGGATGCACCTTGAAAACGGAGCCTTCCTTTATATACCTGTTGCCTTGCTGCTTTTTGGCTTCTTTCAATTCATACAGCATCTTGAGCGCCTCACAGACAGGATCCAACTTCGCCACACAAGGTGATTTCAGGGGGCAGTCCCTGACGTTTTCTGTTTGTTAAAGCAGCTATAACTTCCTTTATATTTAGTAGGTGGATAAGTCAATCCCGCTTATCCACGGAAGGAGTGTCAAAGGCTTTATAATAAAGATTTCCTTCTTCATCCACACTGTGGTTCTTCTTTTTTCTTTTTAAGTATATGTGGTACAGGGTCTCACTACACAGCTCAGACCTGTAGTGATTTTCCTGTTTTCATTCTCCCCAGTGCGGGGATTACAGGCATGTGCCACCACTCTTGGGCTTTCCTAAATAGGTGCTTAATCCCCTGAGCTATCTAGCTGGCCTTCTGTATACACTGTGGCTCTTAAACTTTTTAGTTTGTGGAGTCATCTGAGAGTCTAACATTTGTTTTTTTTTTTTTTTTTATTTTATTGAACTACAAATGTCAATCTGACAGTTTCAAGACACCTTAACAATACAGATTCAATAAATTAATACATTGCAAGCTGTTTTCATAATGTTTTGGTATTGTACAAGGTGCATACATGATATTATATTTACAGATATTATTTTAGCAGATATCTCTTATCAGTGAATTAAGAGTGTAGCTGCTTACTTATCTTATATTCTATACCTGAATTATATCAAAAATTCAATAATTATTTTCCTAGTTGATGGCCGTAGTACTAGAAGCTGACATAATATCCTGTCCAACCACCATTAGTGCAGATCTTGCCTCTCATAGAATTATGTAGAAATACAGCGTTATCTACCCCAACTGTATGTCTATACACACACATCATGATTTTTTCTTTCTACACCGCTTCCTTTGTCTATCCCTGTCAAAAGTGGGCACTCCATTGACATTCAACTAACTTTGGTGCTTGAACTCGACACCACAATCCAACACAGTCCAGCATTCTACAACAATAGTGAGTTAGTTAAAGAAATTGTTGACCATAGCCATTTACAGCTCAGCTTAATATTATGGCCCCGCGATGTATACTTCATTTTTATACTTTTCTGCTGGATGGTTGAGACCTAGATAGAGCAAGACCTATATACCAATACATGAACTTTATATTTCCTATGTGGTCAGTGAAGTCCTCTCAGGGTTTATCTTGTAGTCCTGTACATTATTCTGTAGTTCCTTTGCCTGTGTCATCTATGTGGATGAGTCACGGCCAATACTACCCTGAAGGCGCCCAATCTCGTCTGATCTCGGAAGCTAAGCAGGGTTGGGCCTGGTTAGTACTTGGAAGGGAGAGTCTAACATTTGACATTCTAACAAAGCTTATGCCAAATATACTCTCAGCACATTTTGTGTGCAGTTTTGATGGAAATACTTAGACTGAAACTTTGATGTTCAAAATAGAGTTTTTGATGCATGGATGTGTAGCAATACTATTACCACCATTCTACATTCACGTCTGATCCATCCATCAGTCTGTTCACTAAGTCCCTATCACTTTGCCTTCCTTATTCCTCTTGAAACACTTGACTTTCCTTTCCCCCAACTAAGACCTTCTCTTCCTTTCCCCTTGAGGTTTGTCTTTGAAAGAATCTTGGTCGTAGTTCAGCTGTTATAATTTTCCAAGGTTCATTTCTCTCAGGGCAGTAATAAACCTGTGAAGTATGACTGGGTCAATATTTCTCCAAATGAGTTCTTTTGTCCATAATTTATATCCAGCAGCCGACATTCTGTGAATAGAAAGATAGAAGGAAAACAATCTCTTGGGACAATATTTTAATAGCCAGATGTCATTGCCACTGCCGACTCTTAGCCTGAGCACCCAGATGACCTTGCCAACTGATTTCTTCCACCCATACACTCTCTATCAGATAGTAAAATTAAAAAGGTTGTTTCTCAGATGCATTCTGTAAACCTATGACTTCCGCTTCCAGAAGGAATTGAAATTAGGTTTCTCAACCTTGGGGATTTTTTTTTTCCAGAAAAAATAAAAGGCTTCTCTGGCTTTGTCTTTTGTGAGGATGCTTAGCACCCTGCTCACAGCCTTGTAATGTAATCTCAAGACACAGCTGTTGTTTCAAAGAGTTCATGCATGTCAGCAGCAATTAAAAAGTCCTTTGTTTTCCAAACATGTTTCCCCAGCCGGCCTCCAAGAGCTCTGCAAACAATGCTTCCTTCAGCTTGAGAAAAGGAATCTTTATTGTGTGTGGCAGACAGGGTGTGCTGCGCTCATTTTGAGTTTTGTTCTACGAGTTCAGCAGGTACAGCTGTGCATCTTCTTGACAATGAAGTTTTATATATAGAAAAATCCTCTGTCATCACATTGCCACTTTGAGGGATGACCTCTTGTAATGGTGAGTTACAGCACGGATGGCTGACTTTTAGCTTTCCTAGGCTGCACGGAGTGAAGAGAAATTGTCTTGGACTGCATGTGAGATATATGACACAGCTCATGTGTAGAGGTAACAAAACTTCCTTTACTTTTCCTTATTTTAGCTTCTTAAATTGTTTTATGAAACAACACAGGCTCAAGTTTAGTAATTAAATATGAAAATTTACATGTCTCATTAATAAGAATACATGCTTTTATTCACAGGCACATAGGTAGATGTAGGTATAATCTGACTATGGGTAATAGCTGCATATCACCTGCTGAGTGACACAGGGCACATGCACTGTCTGATACATGGGGATGGCCATGTGACAGTGTGGTGGGGGTAAGCAGTGGCCTTAGCACTGCCCTGTGCCCTCTCCTACGGGGCTCAGCTGTTGCATATGCAGCCTCTGGTCTCTGCAATTGAATTGACAAACATGCCACTAAAATTCACAATGATGCTAAAAGTTTTTGACCTTGAGGGCCACGGCACTCTCTGTCTAGGGCCGAGGGAAGCGCACAGGCCATAGGGAAGCATGCCTGAGTTAAAGCACGCTTTGAGAGGGTAAGAAAATCCAACCACTATATTGATATCACTGTGCTACTCGGGGTTTATGTTCATTTTCAAAATAGCTTGTGGTCCTGGACTTGAGATGTAAAAGCATGACCTTGTCTTTCTCAGGGAAGGTACACTTAATGAGACGATGTTTACTGCCTGGATGTATTTTGCATTTCAGGTTTGTGTACCTAAAGAAAAGAAAGAGAATCAAGATACGATCAAGAACACTAAAAAGCCTGCTCTTTGCCCGTCAGTTCTCTCATCCCTTTTAAGAGTGGGTGAGTGTCTTCCTTCTACAGGACTAGAGAAAATATGCATAGCATTGTTGTATCTAGCTTTGTCACCTGTACAGTGGTGTCTTACAGGTATTAAGATAAATGCTTGCCATGAGTGTCTATGAATGCTAGCACTGTTAATCTATCTCTGTACTTTCCAGATTGCTACATGTACGTGTTCTCCTATTTTAATTATTTACATGTGTGTAGCAGTGTGGGAGTAACTAGAACTCTTCTCACGTCAAAAATCTTTTCTGTTTGTTTGATTCCTAGACATCATTTTAGAAGCGAAGGTAAAGTGAGGCTGGAGACATTGAGCTAAAGAAACTAATTTATAATGAGCTGAAAAGCCAAGCTGTTGCATAACTAAAAGGAAATATTTCTCCCCCAACTTTTAAATAATAAAAATGAGCAAACGTCATGTGAAATATTTGTGTACTTGCTTGATAATGAGTCTTATATTGTAGCAAACGTAAAAGCAAAGCAAAACAGTGTTGGTTCCATTGTGTAGGGACTGCATGGAAATGGAACAGGACAGAACTTTCCATTTCAAGTTCTATGAGTCTATAGATTCTACAAAGTCTGGTAACTTAGGGTAAGGAGTACTCGTGCATGTGTCAGAGTAGGTTTGTAGAAAGATGCTTTTGAATATCTTGTGAGATAGCTGGTGTGCACACATAATATGTGTCCAGTTTACTCTCAGCTGTAAGCCTGCACTTAACAACAGCATACCTGATTCTTACGTAGTTCAAAATTTCTAGGCTGGTGAGATACTCAGTGGACTAAGCATCCGCTTAGTCAAGCACAGGGACTGCAGTTTAATCCCTGGCACCAAATACCCACCTTCAAAGTGGGCTGAGCCAGCCAGAGTCCAGGTGTGGTGGTGTACACCTATAATCCCAGCCCCGGGGGAACTAAAGTAGGAGGATCACCATGAGTCCAAGCTGCTTAGTGAGACCCCAAATCAACAAAATGCATTAAAAAATAAAATAAAATTTCTTATAAAAAGAAGCTAGAACAATATAAGCATAAGATCTAGATCTGCATATGTTATGCTGCACCATCCCTTTTCTGTCCTTATGAAAGTTAAGATCCAGGTAATCCTTGTTCAGACATAGAAATTAGCTAGCAAAACTATGCTTTGTATAAAGGAAGGCATCCACATTTATAGCACGAACAGTGATTGGTTGGGTTACATCCTGGTTAGTCATAAAACGGGGTTCTACACCCAGGTCTTTTGGCTAAGTCAGTCTCGATATTTTTTTTCAGTGCCAGGAATTGAACTCAACACCTTGCACTTACTGAACTATCTCTCTAGCCCTAGTTTTGAATATTGAATTAGAAAGCTCAACAGAAATTCACTAGGCTTTTTAAAAGAGCTTGAGATATTTTTTCATCCAGTAATATTTACTTACTTAGTGTACAAACAGGTCAGTGATTTCTTAGTATATTCACAGAGTTCTCATTCTTTGACACATATTAGAACATTTCAGCACAGCAGAAAGGAAACCTGTCCCATTAACTATCATCTCCTATTTACTTCTAGTTCTCTGCCTGTACTGCCGGCCCTCAGGAAGCACTGTATTGCTTTCTGTCCTTAGAGATTCATCTGTTCTGGACAAGTGGAATAAATATGCACACCATATGGTGTTTTGTGACTATTGTCACTTGGCATAATGTTTTAAGGTACATCTATGTTTTATCTGAAGTGAGTACTTCAGTTTTATTGCCAAATAATATTGCATTGCATATTTTGGAAAAAACAGACAACATTTTGTTTATCTCCATCAGATGATAGCTCTAAAGTTCTTTCCCTCTTTTTGCCAATTGGAGCTATTGTGTGTATATTATCTTGTATGCTCATATTTTAATTTCTGATGGGTGTGTACCTGGGAATGAAATTGTTGGGTCATATGGTAATGTTAGACTATATTTAACCTTTGCAGAACTATTATCAAAGTACTTTCTACTAGTTTATTTGAAAAATAAAGTCAAAATATTACACTAACCCTACTAGTTTATTTGAAAAATAAAGTAAAAATATTATACTAATCCTACTAGTTTATTTGAAAAATAAAGTCAAAATATTATACTAACCCTACTAGTTTATTTGAAAAATAAAGTCAAAATATTATACTAACCCTCCCGTGAGCAAGGGAAATGTTTAACTGATTCTATAAATACATAACCACATCTACGTATAAGTTGGAGTAAAAAACACAGAATTATAAAGAGGCAAAAGGAAATGACCATAGTTACAAATAACACAATGAAGAGCAAAATCATGCTCTGTACACTATGAATAACTTGTGATCTGCATTTACACTTGTTACCATGTAATAGGCTTTGGATTGATAATGATATGAATTTGGCCAGATTAATATTAATGAACTTATTCATTTTCCATTTCTAGACACAGAGTAAAAGAGCTTCATTGAAAGTGTTAAGATAGTAATCAAACAAGCAATTAGCAAGACAGAACAGCTCTGCTGTCCGAAAGGACTCTCACCCTGCTGAAGCTCTGCAGGCCTGAGCTGCAGTGCGCAGTAGCCACTGGTGCTCTGAACATTTGCCTGAAGCAGCATTGTGTAGGTACACATGTAAGCAAAATCAGAATAAAAGTATTAGACTTGTCACCTGTGTTTCTACTAAGGCATTTTGACAACCATAGTTTCTGTGCTTCAGTGTAAATGACCAGAGTAGATGACTTTAGGTGCAAGTCCCATGTCTTATTCTGACATTCACCATAGTCTGTGGGGTACGACTTTCCAGCCTGAAACCTCCTCTTCATCAAGAGAATGGCAGCTACTCACTTAATAACTTCACAAGAAGAGGCTATGAGAGAGCAAAAGAGGTAACATATAGGCTTCAGCACCAGGTAACTGCCTCATCTTAAGTGATGAGGCATTGCCATAGGCTGGGGAGAACTCTGATCTAGGTATCCAACATGCTGACAATGACATGTTCAGAGCACTGATACAAATTTTCATTTCCTACTTGTGACTAATTATTAGCACTCTGGAAAGAATTGCAAAATACACTTCTACACTATCAGAGACAAATAATACATATAGCAGTGGGAAGAATAGAAAAATGTCCTTAAGTATTACATCCAACATGGAGGGAAAAGCAAAAGGTTGCTTTTGAGCACATTAGAAAGTACATGGAACATAGAGTTTATGGAAAAGCAAAATGGATATGTCACATAATTTCATCTTGCAGGCAAATTACCAGTTTTCTCTTTTCTCTGAAACACTTGAAGCCCATCATGTTCTCCACATTCTCCTCTCCCTTCATCTCCTTATCCTCTTTATCTTCCTTCCCTCCTTCCCTCCTTCTTTCCTTCCTTCCTTCCTTCCTTCCTTCCTTCCTTCCTTCCTTCCTTCCTTCCTTCCTTCCTTCCTTCCTTCCTTCCTTCCATGGTTCTTCACAGTTCTTGGAAAGAAATCTATTCTGCTATTTAATTCACTTTCTTACAGCTGTTTTTGTATTTTTGAAGGCAAACTGGAGATAAAAATCACTCAGGATACTATTAGTACAAATCTTCTCATTAAACTAAGAGAAAGTAGCTGTATATCTATCCTATTTGGTATATACAATTTTGTATTTTTTCACTACAAAATATTCCATCATTTATATCCCCCTTTTTGTTTACTTTTGTCAGAGATTGGTATTCCATTGCCATTCAAATATTGTAGGTGTGTGAATTCAGCAAAATAATCCAATATAGTCCAGTAGTCCATAAGAGTAGTGGGTCATCCATAGGACTGGCAATGTCAGAAGTTGACTTGAGCCTTTTACAGCTCAGCATATTAATCTGGAATTACTTTTTTGTGTTTGCTTATTAATCTTACTGAGAAACAATTAGCAATGAGACAGTTTCAAAACAGGTTAGTAGAAGAGTTACTATAATTAATACATTTCATATTGTTGTTTTCATGGTAGTTACTTATAGTACATAATGCAGACATGTTTATTTCTATTGTTTTAAATATTTTTTGTGGTACAAGGTTTCAGGATAAATCTTGTGGGGACTTGACTGACTTCCTCAGATACAAAAGTTGCATTTCTTGTTATATAGGTCTTGCTTTATTTATTTTATTTTATTTTATTTTTTTTTTGGTGGAGCTGGGGATTGAACTCAGGCCCTTGTGCTTGCCAGGGAAGCACTTATTCCACTGAGCCATCTCCCAGCCCAGGTCTTACTTTATGTTGATCTTAACCATCCAGCAGAAAAGTAAAAAATGAAGTATAAAAAGTAAAGCCATATCAACATGCTGAGCTATAAAAGGCTCAAGTTAATAACTTCTGACATTTCTAGTCCTACATAAAACCCACTATTCTTATGGACTACAGGACTATATTGGAATATTTTGCTGAATTCACATACCTACAATATCTGAATGGCAATGGAAGGCCCTTCTCTGACAAAAACTAAACAAAAAAGGGATACAAAGGAATGAATTTGTATCTGTATATTCAAAATA
>PVKA01037255.1:0-21147 GCA_004027165.1 Ctenomys sociabilis | reverse complement strand
AAAGTGATAGTTATGCAGGATTATATAAAATATATTAGATGAACTCTTATTTAAAAGGTCATTGTAGATTTCTATGAAACAGTAGCAAACTTATGTTGGGTTATATACATATTTTTTTCATATACATGTGTGTTTATATGTGTATAAAGGACAGGGAAGAAATAATGTAAAGTCAACAGAAAATAAAAATATACTTTTTAAAGTTTCTAATACTAGGAGAAGATATCATATGATGTCTTTCAGATAAATTATAATTCAAAGATATAGTATAAATCTTAAAATAAAAATTAAGATTAAGCAATATTCAGAAAATTAAGTATGAATTAATCAAAAATTAAATGTTTCAAACATTTGAACTAAGAAAAAGTTTTCATGATAGTAAAGGAATACTAAGAATAAAACATAAAATAAATGCTGGAATGACAAAGAAATGACCTTCACTTCTGACAGTTTGGGGATAGGGTATTACACTAAGTTCTAGTGTGTTGTGTACATGGATAATGACCATGACACTTACTGGTGGCCAGTGTCACTTGTGGGATTGGGCTACTACTATTTCCTTGAAATCCACCCTGTAGTCCCATATGAAATCTTGACCCATAGGTTGCAAGAGAAGTCCATTTGTAGAGTGTGCTGTTGGAAATATATTGCTACTGTATATAAAAGAATAACTGAAAGACTGCTATTATATGCCTCTTATTCTTCTGTGTGTGTTTGCCCTATTTGGTGGGTTCTTTCCATTGTGATTCATGGGATTGTGATCATTTTGCTCCCTCTCTAGAACATCATTTAGTAGTCTGTGTAGGCTTGGTTTTGTCATCATCAAATTCTTTAGTTGTTCTTTGTCATGGAAGTATTTCACTTCTCCATTATACTTGAAAGAGAATTTTGAAGGATATGTCAGTCTGGGTTAGAATTTGTTTTCTTGCAAGACTTGAAGTACTTTGCTCAATGCTCTTCTTCCCTTGATGGTTCATAAAGAGAAATCTTCCATTATTCTGATGGGTTTTCCTTTAAATGTGACCTGTTTCTTTTCTTTAGAAGCTTTTAGTAAACTGTTTCTGTGCTGAATTTCTGGGATCTTGATTATTATATGTCTTGGAATGGTTTTAATTGGGTTGATGTTATTTGGAGTTCTATATGCTTTGGTTACCTGAATGTCAGATTGTTTCCTCATATTTGGGAAGTTTTCTGCTATTACTTCTGCCCATATTCTTTTTTATATTATTTGTATTGACTCTTTCCTTCTCATTGATGCCTAGTAGTCTCACATTGTTCATCTTTGCATCATCGTGCAGGTGTTGAATTATTTTTTTCCTGCATGCTAGTTGCTTTTAAGAGATCTTTGCTTACTTTTTCACTAGCTGCAATGGTGTCCTTAAAGTCAGAAAGTCTATTTTTATTTTCACTCAAACAGATTTGCCAGCTTGTGATTGAGGTTTTAATTTCCTGTATATTACTTTGGATCTGTTTCATACATTCTATTTCTTTCCTATATTGCTTATTTAGGGGATCCACCATTTTTATATTCTGCTATTTTATTTTCATCAGTGTATTCTTTAGAATCACTTAGTATTTTTTGATTATAGTTATCACTATACGTTTTACTTCAGAAATTATTTCTGATCTGATCTCTTCTATACCTTTCTGCAGTTGTTTCTTTATTTCCAACGCTATTATTTCAGAGATTTCAGGTGTGTGATTTCCAATTTCCTCCATGCTAGTGTCTTCTGCATTTGTACTGGGTGGACTCAGACTGATTTTTGTTTCTTCTCTTTGTCATTTTGTGAACCACTGACTTTTGATCTTTGGTATAGAGCTTAGATAGGGTAATTACCTTAGCACCAGGTCTGGATCTATGAAGTTCAGACTCTTCCAGGTGGGTGTGGCTTGGGTCTGGCTGCTGTGCTCCACTTCTTCCTGCTGCAGTGTTGCAGGTGAACCCTTTGTGTCACACTGGCAAGATGTTCAGCTGAGAGGGCCTCACTTGCAGCCTCTTTGAAGGAATTCTGCTAAAGGGTCCCTTGCTGGGCCTGTGCTCTGGGTTGTTTCAGGACCCAGCAGCCCCAGGTGGTCTCACTGGCCCATAATAATTTCAAGAGTCAATTGTATGTTCAGATACAGCCCAATTTAAGTTTAGTAATCTGAAACAGTGAAAAACATGATTTCTTTAGTTTCTTTTGGCTTTGTTTTTGATACAGAAAAGTGGAGCCACCATGAATGATGCTGAAAAAGAATAATGATAAGGATGAGACATCCTGCATTTGCTTGACCTGGAAGGGAGCCTCAGTGAAGCCTTGGTTTTATGACTGAAGGTCAACTAGATTCACATCTGGGTGGAACATTTGGATGAGTGTGAATATGTGCATGACCTGTGACTGGTGAGGCCTCTCTGTGGCCTATGAAGTCAGGTGGAGCCCTTAAGAACAAACTGAACCCTGGCTCTCTCTCAGCTCTTTCAGTCTCAGTGGGTGGCCATCAAGAGAAGTAATGTCATTTGCAGCAGTGCCATAATCATACTTGGCTAAAGACAAAAAGATTCTGGAGGAGGAGATGTGGTGGGAGGTGGAGCTGAGTCAACAATAGAAGCATCAGAGCTGGCCAGGGCCTGCAGCATAGAAGAAATGCCTGCAGCCTCACACCAACAAATTGCTTTCATAACCAATCTTAAAGCAGCAAAACACAGGGATGTAGACTCTAAGAAATATACCTTTTGAGAGTTATTTTTAGGCAGTACAAAGTGCCCCCTGGGGCCCCCAACCAGCTTGGTATATGCACTTCTTACAATGATATCTAAACGTTCAGATAAAGTGGAACAATTATACTAATTTGAAGTACATATTTCTCTGTCTATTGTAAACGAATGATCCAGTCCCCCAGCTAGTGTAAAAAGTTTTTTTATCTATACATGGGTGATAATTGTATCTTGTTGAAGCATACTCTACCTTTGATATCCTGTAGCTT
This sequence comes from Ctenomys sociabilis, assembly GCA_004027165.1. Lineage (NCBI taxonomy): Eukaryota > Metazoa > Chordata > Mammalia > Rodentia > Ctenomyidae > Ctenomys > Ctenomys sociabilis. The sequence goes on along the minus strand of PVKA01037255.1, from coordinate 18,183 downwards.
ACCTACAAAAACACAGTGAAATGCAGGATTAGCACACCTTATGCTACTATCTGCAGACGAATGAGCAGAGAACAGATCATGGCCAGTACAGCACAGACATGAATATGTCCAGACCAAGATGAAATGGGTAGTTCATAATGTCTGTAGTCCCTGTTCCTACAGATGGGCACATAACTGTTGCTGGATTTTACAGCTGTCTCTTCCCCAAGGCCTTGACCACTGTGCCTGCCGGTTCACTTGGCTTTCTGTACAATGATCTGCTCAGCATCAAGTGATGCTCTGTGGAAGGCCATAGTAGTATAGAAGTCATAGAGAAGCTCTTTAATTCCATAGCCCTGGTTTTGGCAGGAATTTTAGGCAAGCAGTGGAAGCAAGTTCACTCTTGAGAGAAAGAGGAGAAACAACAGTGAAATGAAATGTTTAGGACCCCCAGAGGACGCTCTTGTATGTGTTCTGAGAAACAACATTAAGGAATTCTCTTTAGTAGTGATAAAGTTGAAAATGTAAAAAGTATTTTTTAAGAAGGTAGAATTAGTATTATATTTTCATTTGCAATCAAATGGCAGTTGGGTAGTTTCCATACCCTTTTTTCTTTTGTAAATTAAAAGTTTTAAGCAGCTGATAGTTACATTCTTCAGAAAGCATAGTTAGACTCGCTCATTAATGGTGGCTTCAAGCTTCACCTTATTAGTGCCAGAAACTCACTCACCTCCCCATTTTTTAAAAAGTGGAAGGTTGGAGCACTTGACTTTATAATCACAGTAGTGTCCTCGGAGTCATCCAATTCTACCTTAAGGAACACCATGTTGGAACGTTTTTCAGACAAGGAATTAAAGAAAGGCCTGGTCATTTCACAAGTTACACACCACGTGGCTGAGAAATCAGCTACTACAGGGGGCCAGGGCTCAGTGGAATAAACGCTTCTCTGGCAAGTGCAAGGGTCTGAGTCCACAAACAAAAAAAGAAAAAGAAAAACAAATTAGCTACTACAAATTTATCTCCTGCAGGATAAATGGGGCTTCCTGAAAAGGCTCTTTACTTTCTATTTTTATTTTATTTTATTGAGAAACAAATAGCAATGACAGTTTCAAAACTGACTAATAGGACAGTTTCAATAATAAATACATTGTACATTGTTATCTTCTTAGTGATTATCCGTAGTACAAGAAGCAGACAGGATATCCTATCCAAACAGCATTATTAAAAATCTTTCTTCTCATTGAATTAAGCAAAAACAGCTGTATATCTAGACTAACCATTATGTATATACAGATACAAAATGGTCCATCCTTTGTATCTCCTTTTTTGTTTAGTTCTGTCAGAAATGGGTATTCCATTGGCATTTAAATTCTATAGGTGAGTGAATTCAGGAAAAAAAAATCCAACACAGTCCAGATGTCCACAAAAGTAGTGGGTTATCCACAGAAGTTATTGATTTGAGCCTTTCATAGCTCAGAATATTAATATGGCTTTACGTTATATACCTCATTTTTATACTTTTCTGCTGGATGGGTAAGACCAAGATAAAGCAAGACCTATATAATAAGAAATGTAGCTTTTGTATCTGATAAGGTCAGTCAATCCCCTCAGGATTTATCCTATAACCCTGTACTGCAGTTTGCAGATTCTTTGTCAGTGTCAGCCATGTGGATGAGTCACGGCCATTGCTTGACCACTTTACTCTTTGTGAAAGCCTGAGAGAATGTTTTCTCTCAAGGTGACTCTCCTTAGGCACACTCTATGCCATCGAGCACATTGTTCTGTGGCTCCATAATCTTCTTGATCATAAAATTTGGGACACCATTAAGTTACATGATGTTACAGTATAGGTTCTCCTATGTCCTGAGTCTTCACTGAACTTAAAAGGCTAGGGTCAAAATGTTGGCTGTCCTTGAAGACCTTGTATTTCTCTAATCTTTAGTTTAAAAACTTAGGTTGTTAACCCTCAAGAAGGGAATCTGATTATTAACCTACAACATATGCAGTTGAGTTTAACTTCACTGTCTGCATATCAAACATCTAAAACATAACATGGGACAGGTATTTTCCATCAAGTTTTGATATGTTATGTTAAACTTTAAGTCCCCACAGAATATGGAAATAAAAATTTAAAAACTGAAAAATATTTAAAGAATATGAATTAACAGTTACATATTTTTACTCAGAAATTTAGAAAACTAATCATCTACAGCATTGTATCAGGACAGTCCTGTGACTTTTTTTTTCTTGTGCCTTTTTTCATTTATTACTCTTTAAAAAAAGGACAAACTTACTTGAGAGGCAGTATGGTAATAATTGTTATGTCATGACAATAAGTATGGATTTTAAAGATCAGAATGACAGGCATTCCAAGTGTGACCCTTCTTTTACACTTTGCTATTTTCAGTGCAATTGATTGATTTACAGGTATCAGCATTTATAGTTAGTCAGGGTGAGAATCATACCAATTAACTGCCAGTTGCAAAAACCTGCTGATGTTTCTCAGGATCATTGCCTTGCCCATCTTGTGCATATCAATGTATGGCTTTTCCTCTGTCATATTTCCTAGCTTTTGTCCATGCCCTTTCCTTGTTGTCCAATCTTGAATTTCTCGCTTTCCTTTTAATTGTATTATACCATTCTATTTGTATTTTTTCTTTTGATTTCTCAAACTAGGGAAACTATACAATATTTACACATGTGGGTGTAATTTATTTCACTTGTGAGTGTATCTTCGAGTGGCCTCTATTAAATATAAATGTTTTAAGCTTATCATTTTTTATAGCTGAGTAATACTCCATTGTATAAAAATAGCACATCTTTTTTAACCATTCCTCATGTGATGGGCATCTTGGTTGTTTCCAAGATTTCGTTATCACAAATTGTGCTGTTATAAACACAGGTACCTATATTTTACTAGGATATGACTTTTCAGTTTTTCCTGGAAAATTCACAGTAGGGGGATAGCTGGCTTGAGTGGGATTTCCAGTACTAGTTTTCTAAGGAGTCTCTACACTGATTTCCATAACAGTTACACCAGTCTACATTCCCAAAAGTAGTGGAGAGGGGTTCCCTTTTCCCCATAGCCTTTCCAACATTTATTGTTGGTTGATTTGTTTATGATAGCCATTCTTTCTGGGATGAGATGTACCTCAGTGGTGTTTTAATTTGCATTTCATGGATGGCTAGTGATGTGGAGCATTTTTCATATATTTATTTGCTTCTTTAATTTCATTATCTGAGATGTGAGTGTTCATCTCAGATGCCCATTTCTGTACTGGATCTTTAAGGTTAGGGGCCCTAATGTTTTTTAGTTCTTTACAAATTCTAGAGAACAGACCTTTGTTTGAGTGCTTATTGGCTAAGATGTCTTCCAAATTTATGGGTTGTCTTTTCACTTTGTTGGTAATTTCTTTTGACATGCAAAAACTTCTCAATAAGAGTTGGTCCCAGTAGTTATTTCTTTCAAGTATTCCCCATGCGATTTGATTTTTGTTCACGAACTCTATGTCTACCCCATGCCTTCAAGGATTCCTCATACTTTCTCTTTCAGGTGTTTCTATTTTAATGTTTAGATTTTTAATCTATTTTGAATTGAGCTTAGTGCCTGGTGAATAGACCTGGGTAATCTTTTAGTTTTTGGCATGTAGAGAGCCAGTTTTTCCAGCACCATTTGTTAAAGAGACTATCTTTCTTCCAGTAAGCGTTTTTGGCCTTTTTTCGAACATCAAGTGGCTGAGTGTGTTTGTAGATGCCTCTGCATCTTCTAATCTATTACATTGATTCTCAGGTCTATTTCATTAGCATATCATGCTGATTTTATCACAGTAGCTTTGTGGCATAATTTGAAACCAGGAATTCTAATGCCTCCTGGCTTGTCCTTGTTGCCCAGGATTGCTTTTGCTGTTTTAGGTCTCTTCTGGTTCCAAATAAATTTTAGGAATGATTTCTCTAGGTCTGGAAGGTATGTTGGTGGCAGTTTTATAGGTATTGCATTAAATCTATACAGCAATTTTGGGAGTATGGCCATCTTCATGATGCTGGTTCTTCCTATCCAGGAGCAGGGATTATCTTTCCATTTTCTGAAATCCCCTATGATCTCTTTTTTCAGAGTACTGTAATATTCCACTAATAGAACTCTGACTTCTTTGGTTAAGTGAATTCCAAATATTTCATTTTCTGCAGTGGTATTTTAAAAGGTATTGTTTGTCCAACTTCTCTTTTGGTGTATTTGTTATCTGTGTAGAGGAATGCTATTGACTTTTGTGTATTGACTTTGTGTCCTGCTATACAACTGAATTCGTGTATCAATTCTAGTGGCTTCTTAGTGGAGTTTTTGGGTCTTCCAAGTAAAGTATCATGTCATCTGCAAATTATGATAATTTAACTTCTTTACCTATTCTGATTCCTTTTTTTCTCCCTCTTGTGTAACGGTTGTAGGTAATGATTCTAAAACTATCTTCAGTTTTTCCTCATTTTGAATTATATTAGCTATTGGGTTGTCTTGGATGGCTTTTACCAAATTGAAGTAGAGGCCTTCTATTCCAATTTTCCATAGGACTTTGAACATGAATGAGTGTTGGACTTTGTCAAAAGCTTTGTCTGCATCAATTGAGACGATCATGTGGATTTTAGATTTCAGTCTATTAATACAGTGTATTACATTTATAGATTTTTGAATATTAAATCACCATTTCATCTGTGTATGTCCACCAAGCCCATTTGTTCCAAGATCTTGTTCAGTTCTGCTACTTCTTTGTTTATTTTTTGTTTGGTTGACCTATCTTTTTGGGATAAGGTGTTGTTAAGGTCTCCTACTAAGTTTGTGGCATTCTATATTAGATTTTTCATGTCCATTAAGATTTGTCTTATATTTTTGGGTGCTCCCATGTTTGGTGCATAGACATTTATGAGTATTACCTCTTCCTCCTGAGTTTTTGCCCTAACCAGTGTATAATGGCCTTCTTCATTTCATTTGATCCTTATTGGTTTGAAGATGAGACTATGTAAAAACAGGATTGTTATGGCCGGGCGTGGTGGCGCATGCCTGTAATCCCAGCACTAGGGAGGCTGAGGCAGGAGGATTGTTGTGAGTTCAAGACCAGCCTGAGCTACAAAGTGAGCTTAAGGCCAGCCTGATCTGCACAGTGAGACCCTGTCTCAAAAAAAGACAAAAAACAAAAACAAAAACAAAAAAAAAAAAAAACAGGATTGTTGTCCCTGCTTTTTTGTGAGGTGTTGGGGTATGAAGTATTGTTTTCCATTCTTTGATTTTCATCACATGAATTTCTTTATGAGTTAAGTGTGTTTCTTGTGTAGAGCATATTGTTGGATTTTGTTTCCTAATCCACTGTGCCAGTCTGTTTCTCTTAATTGGTGAACTGAGTCCATTTATATGGATGACTGTAATTGATATGTGTTGACTTATGATTGATATGTTATTTACTTGCTGTTGTTTACTTCTTTTTGCCGTGTTTAATTGTTGGCCCTATTTAATGGATTCTTTCTGTTCTTGTTGGTACAGTTCTGATCAATTTAGACCCCTCTAGAACATTTTTCAATAGTCTGTGTGGGGTTGGCTTTGTCATCATGAAATTCTTTAGTTGTTCTTTGTCATGAAAGTATTTCACTTCTCCATCAAACTTGAAAGCGAGTTTTGCAGAGTATAGTAGTCTGGGATGGAATTTGTTTTCATAGAGGATTTGAGGTACTCTGTTCCATGCTTTCCTTGCCTTCATGGTTTGTGAAGAGAATTTGGCCATAATTCTGATGAGTTTTCCTTTGAATGTGATATGTTTCTTTTCTCTAGTGGCTTTCATTATATTATTTTTGTACTGGATTTCTGGGATCTGGACTATTATATGTCTTGGTGTGTTTTTAGTTGGGTTGAAGTTATTTGGTATTCTGTATGCTTCAGTTTTTTCCCTCATACTTGAGAAGTTTTCTGCTATTACTTCTGTCCATATTCTTTTTGTATCCTTTGTACTGACTCCACCTTTGTCATTGATGCCTATTAATCTCATATTGTTCATCTTTCCATCATCTTGCAGGTGATGCATCTTAGTTGTCTTTAAGAGATCTTAATTCTTATCTTTTCCCTAGCTGCACCAGCATCTTCAAATCTGAAACTCTTTCTTCAGTTTCACTCATATGGTTGTGCAGTCTTGTGATTGAGATTTTAAGTCTCTTTACATCTCTTTACATCTTGCAATCTTATTTCTTTCTAGTATTGCTCACTCAAGGAATCCATCATATTTCTAAAGTCCTCTATTTTTTTATCAATGTCTTTTTTGGAAGCAGTTATTAATACTTTTACTGCAGTTTTTTTTCAGATTGGGTTTCCTCCATATGTTTCTGTATTAGATTCTTTGCTTCAGATGCTATGAATTCAAAGATTTGTGTTTTTATTTCAGAAATTTATTCTTCTCTGAGTTCCTCTATACCTTTCTGCTATTGTGTCTTTATTTCCAATGCCATTAATTCAACATTTCAGCTGAGCTAGTGTTCTCTGCACTTGTTATGGGTGGGCTTGAGAGCTGACATGGCATTTTGCTCCTTCTCTTTGTCATTTTGTAGAACACTGACCTCTATCCTTTGGTGTCGAGCTTTGGTGCAGTTATAACCTTAGCACCTACTGAAATTTGGGTGTAGATTTATTAAGTTAAATTTATACCATTTATGCCTGTCTTGGGTCTAGCTGTTGCATTCATCTCCTTCCTGCTGTAGCCCTTGGAAGTGAACATGTTGCGCCCTTCTGGCACAATAATGAACCTGTGGTGCCCCTCTGTTGTGGCCCTGGCCCAGGGGGTACAGGGGAATGCAGAAGCTCTCCCACGCACTAGCCAAGCCTGTCTGGGCTTGCTCTGGGGCCCGGAGAGCATCGCAGACATTCTCACTCACTAGATGGTCGTGGGGGTGCAGGCTCCTTAGGGGTGGAGTTGTCCTGACAGCACAGTAGAGGGTCTCACCCACACCGCATTCCTGAGTTTTGGTTCAGAGACGTCCTGTGGGCACAGGGAAGCTGGAAGCTCTTCCACACACTCACCGGGGCTGGGCTGGGGTCTTGGGGTCTCAAAAAGTGGCAGAAACTCTCACTCACTTGGTAGGCTAGGGGGTGGGGACTCCAGAGGGTTGGGGGGGTCCCGAGGGCATAGTCAATGTTTTCACTCACATGGTGTGCCTGGTGTGTGGTCCAGGGAGGTCCCAAGGGCATAGGGTGGCCAGAAGCTCTCCCACACACTTGAAGGGTCTGGTTGGGCTGGATCTGGGGGTCCCAAGAATGTGGTAGAAGCTCTCGCTCACTTGGTGGTGTTCTGCTTTTGATCCGCTATATTATGCTCGCTGTTGAGGGCCTTTTGAGCTACCAAAGCAAATGATGTAAGGCATGGGACATAGCTCCAAAATCATTTTAAATGAACATAACATATATTTAAATTTTTCCTGGTTAAAAATCATTATTAAGCCATGTACATTTGGTGTGCCTGTAAGCTCTGCTATCACTACAGCCATATACTATAACCTCTGCTGTGAGGCTGAAGAGGTGTCAGGGGGTTTGAGGTCAGTCAGGGGGAAGTTAACCTGTTGCAAACATATCTATATCTATCTATATCTAATCTATATCTATATCATCTATATTTAACTATATCTATATGTGTGTGTTTATACATGTATGTATATATGTAGTAAATTACTCATTTATATAATTATATATGCATATATATATATATATATATATATATATATATATATACACACACACTTTTTGAGACAGGTTCTCACTATGCAGTTCTGACCTGTCTTTAGCTCACTTTGTAGTCCAAGCTGGTCTTGAACTTGCAACTACCTTCCTGCTTCAGCCTCCCAAGTGCTGCCAACAGGTATGCACCACTGCACCTGACAGAAAAACTATATTTTCAGTGCATACCTCTTTTGTTTGTTACTATTATTTTAAGGGATGAAGTTACTGTGTTACTCAGTCTCACTGTGAACTCCTGAGCTCCAGATATTCTGTGCTTCAGTCTCCTGACTGGACTCTAGGGATGCACCAAAGGCCAAGCTCTAATGCAGAATATATCAAAAGTTTATAAAATTAGTAGGAAAAATAGGGTTGTGGAGATATCTTAGAGTTGGAGAGATAGCTTGGCAGTCTAAGCTCCTGCTTGGCAAGATCACGGGCCCAGATTCAATCCCTGATACCGCCGGCCATGCCAGCCCAGAACCTTGGGCGCTCTCTGCTAGCCCTGAAATCAGGATATTGTCATACAATTGTAATCCTAGCGCTGGAAAGGCCTAGACAAGAGGATCACTATGAGTCCAAGCTGTGTAGCAAAATCCTGTACCAAATAAATAAAAGATTAAAAAATGAAATAAAAAAGAAAAATAACCACCAGTCAAAATTCCAAAAACTTCTCCTCTTCAGATTTATAACACTTAATAGCAATTATATTTAAAAGGCCTTAACATCATTACACATTAGAACACTGAAGAATGTGAAAGCTTTACCAAGAACATGAAACTTGAAATTGACTGTGTTTACTATATGTAAAGCCTGGTATGATACATCTCAGACTCATCTAATGTGAACCCCATGATCCCTCTGACACAGGCTTTATTTGTTGAGGCACCCCTTCCTCCCCACCACTTCTAATGTTCCCAGATGCTCTGACCACACCTGTGCTGCAAAGATTTAACCTTGACTTTCTGCATTTGGCTGACTACACATGCAGTTTTGTTTCAGCTTGCTTCAAGGACTCTATACTTTGTGCCCAGAACACCCTGGCTCAGACACTTTATGATTTCTCTTCCCCATTCCCACCTTCCCACCTTCCTCAGCAAAGGACACTTTATGACTCCCCTTCTCTCATTCCCACATGCTCACTGATGTATAAAATCCCTGCCTACCTTCATCGCTGTTGTTTAGGTTCACTGAGCAGCCCGGCACATGCTAGTTGCAGTCAATAAACTGCTCCTTTTGTGCCAGCTACCACGAGTGTGGGCTTGTGTGGGTCCAAGGGCTCCTTTTCTGGACAGTTTTTCCTGCCATTATTGTTCTCAGTTGTAATGTCTGAGGAATGAGGTGATACCTTCCCTGGCTTGAAGATCACCTCTGACTAACCCCTGGCTAGCGCCCAGCATCTGAGAAGCTCCTAAAGTACAGATTACCTGGAGAAGTGAGGACCTCACAGGGGGGCTGCTGCTGTCTGTACTAAGGCTACATCATGGTTTCTCTGAATCACTAAGGTAACTGGGGGAAAGGTTGCCAAACTTAGGCACAAACTGACCAAGGACCAATGATTTGAAAGCCATCAACTAGCAAATTAGGTGGCTGATGGCATTAGCCAATCCTTTCTGCCACACTGATGTAAGCTACTCCTGAAACATGTTGGGTGTGTTTCCCTCTCAGGGCTTTTCCCACCAGTCTTTGCCCTCCCTGTAATTCTTTCCCCCAGGTATCTATAGGGTTCATGTCTATGCTGTATCTATGTTCTTATTCAAATGTCACTGCCCTCTGAAATCTTCATGTAGCCACATCCAGTTTTCTTCTTTGACAATCATGCCCTAGCCTTCTGTATTCAGCGCAGAAGCAGTTTTCACTGAAACACTGTCACCCAGTGTCCAGATAAAATATTTTCAGACAGTCACAATGGCCCTCTTGTTGCTCTCTAGTGTACAAATGTTAAACTACAGTGAATCCTTTCTCAGAAAGGAGCCACTATTGTGGAACCAAGCTCAGTTACCTCCAAGGGCAGGAATCCTGTGGGAGAAGATTTGGAGGATGAGCTGGTTGTTGCTCTATTACGCTACCAGATGAAAAAATGACAAGGGCATGGGGTGACTTGGGGTGGAGAGTAAGCCTTCTCCCTACTGGGTCTCAGGGCCAAGTTTCCTACATTGACTTCATGGGAAGTTTGAGGAGACTCTGGATGAGTCTATCTGTATTTGTGTCTCTCTGGAGAGGAAATTAGAGTTCAGTCTGACCTGCAATGGGGTGAATTGACCCAGCAGAATGCCTGGTGACGCCACTACTCACTGTGGAGTGCACAGCTCCACACTTGCTCCCATTTCTGATTAGAGGGAGCCGGCACCTCTTATCTCCAGGGCTTTCCTAGGTAAGCACTACTTTTTACAAACTCTGGAACCAACTGAAAAGCCATTTGCTGGACTCAAATTCAAGGTCATGGTGCATCCTCACTTCTGGTGCTGGCTTACGAGGGAAATGCTGTGGGTCAGGATCCTACAAGGATCACAAGGCAGAAATGCGGAACCTAAACCCATCCTACTGTTAGAATAATGTGCAGGTTCACTGAGTGCCATCACAGAAAACAATTTTCAGAAAATGCCAGGAAGAGACATAAACAAGTTGAATAGGCAGAATTCTGAAAGTGTAAACTGAGAGAAGTAAAGCATGCACCTGTGAGAGAGGGGGACATTATTTCTAGAACTGGGAAGATTTATGTGTTTCCAGAGATGGACATCTTGGAAGAGATGGGCCAACCCTTAGAGGGATAATGACCCATCTTAAAGGTACAAGGTCTGTGCTCATCTTAGATATTTTAAGCATTGTTTATATTATCTCAGTCTGTTATCTCATCTCAAGATCAGAATTATGCTCTTTACTTTCTCAGCCTAAGCTCTTTTAATAGATTCACAGTATTCCTGAGCAGTTCTGAGTATCGGGTCTGGAAGGAAAGCAGCGTGAATTAACAAAAGGAATCGCCAGCACAGATAGCTCTGGGTACTTCTAGTCATATCTTGAAATCTGCAATCTTCTTAGAAGCACAATTTTTAAAAATTATAATTTTTCTTGTCTTTTTTCTATCTATCTTTATTTCTTCCATCCTACCTCATATTTGATAAATGTTTGACCTTTATGCAATACTTAGCTCTTCCCCAGGGGTTACTCAAATTCCTAAAAGTCATCCTCTGGAGAGAATCCAGCTGTCAAATGTACAGATCATTCCTCTTCATGAGAGGGGTAGAACGAAACCCAGAAAATATGAATATGTTGATTCATGAGAAAGCTTGAGAAAGAGCTGTATTTCAAAAATCATAAAATTTCAAGCCCAGTGTCAACTTCTCAGTTTTAGTTCCCAGCCTGGTATAGTCCAGTCTTCAGTCTTCAGGGACTTGGAGTGTTGCATCATCCGGCTAGCTGTTTCATTCTTGTTTTGTGTGTAGATTTTATCACAAGCAGGTGGGGTATAAATAAAAGAAGTTGGATACTTGAGCTTTGAAAAAAAAAAAAAAAGCACCATTAGAAATCATGGGGCAAATACTGTACTAGAGGAAGCCCAAATCAGAAGGTATCTAACAGCGCCACCACCTGGAGGGCCTTTTGCTTTTAAGAAACTATACTTAAGAACAGCCTTTCTATACCCTTCTGTGACCCTGTTCATTTTTTGGTAGAGCTGACTCCTTTTCAGTTCAGACAGTTTCCTCCCCTGGACTCCAAGTGCATTTTCCTTTTTGACGGCACTACAAACCAACCATTTGATGCTGGGGACCTCGCTGGGATGCTCGTTTTTCTGGTAGTCAGTAGACTCCTTGTGGGAGAAGCCATAGATGACTGGAGTCAGTGTTAAAAATCCTTTTAGACAAATTCGAGCAACACAGGTTCAGTCAGACTGGCCCTTAGGCTGTTTTTATCTAAAGTGCATTATTAAATTTAATCTCATTTATTTTATAGGAAATGGCTGCTAAGAGCATTAGAAGTTTTTAAAATTTCAACTGCAGATCTGTCTGTCCATCCCGGTATATGACCCTTGCACTGTGGCAGAGCTTTCAGGTTTTATATATGGTGCAACTGAAGAACCTCTTTAAATAGCCAGTGTTTGACACATCTTACATTAAAATTTTTATCTTTTACCTGAACAATTGTTCCTCATATTTATATCCCAAGCGAACTGCAAATGCTGTGTGTAGACATAAGCACTACACATTTATCCAGGAAAAGAGTGACATGTGTGGTGGGAAAAGTTTGTGGGTTTCATCTCTTGCAAAGTTTCCTGCAGAATCAAATGTTTTATATGCAGCACAACTAAGAACGTAAGTGAAGCATGGACTAGCCAGGAAAACTGCAGCCGTTCAGCTGTCACCAAGGAGCGAACAAGACCTTTTAGCCTCTCGTAAGACTGTCAGCCACAGATCAGGTGTGCCTCATTTTTGTGACTGCACAGTGCAGGGCGGCCTCCAACTTGCTACGCCCTCAAGCTTGCTTTCCTTCTGCCTCAGTTTCCTGAGTGTTTGGGTTATAGGCATGTGACAACCACGTTGCTTAAGAATTAATGAACATTTATTAGTAGAAAACTCAGAGCTATTAACTCACTTTTGTTGATGAACCTTTGCAGCAAAATAAAGGATGTTCAGTCAATTAAATGTTAATTGAATTGCTTTTATACATATTATTGACTTTAGGTTATCTTACTGTAATGAACAAATGTGGCTCTGAATAATCTTTTTAGATTTTTCTTGGGAGGAGGATGTATATTGGGAATCGAACTCAAGGTCTCGGGCTTGCCAGGCAGGAACTGTGCTGCTAAGCTGTATTCTTGGCCCTAAGAACCTTAATGCTGTTTAAATTGTCCATCACATTACTTCATATATTAGGGCAAATTTTAAAGTATTTCCTTCTACATAGTCACATAGCTCTCAAACTTATTAAAGGATGAGGTAGCTCTTGATAGTACATCCTAAGGTGCTTTTTTTCCCCTTAAATTTATGTACTTGATACAGGATCTCACTATGTAGCTTGGACTCATAGTGATAATCCTCCTGTCTCAGCCTCCCCAAGGCTGGCATTAAGGGGCACACCACCACTCCTGTCTCAGTAGCCCACACTGCACATCTGGGGCAAGGCTGGTGGGGCATGCAGTATGAGGATCAAACATAGGTTCTTGTGCTTGCCAGGCAGGCATTTAGACTGCTGAGCCATCTCCCTGGCCTCTAAAGTGCTTTTATATATATATCAACAATCTGTACCACATTTTGTAGACCCTAATATATTATTTTTAATAGATTTTAAGAAGTCAAAAGTACTCAAATTTAAACCCAGCAAATGTTCATTTAATTACAAAAAAGTTTAGGTATTTTATATCACATGGCTCTATAAACACTTCTCTCATTCATATTTAAATTTATTTCTAGCAGTTATTTCTGGATTATCCAGGAAATTCAAGAATTTGACAAATATAGTGAATGTCTTACATTAATTCTTTTATCAAAAGAATTAAAAAACACTACTTTCCAGTTTTTACCAATGACAAGGAACCCATGATAAAATCAAATTACATTTCTTCTGTCAAATGCATTGACCACTTATTTCACCTCTGATGTATTTACCTAACATTATGATTTTGAGTGTCATCCATTTTCCTGCAAAAAGATATGATTTTGTTTTTCTTCATCACTCAATAATACTCCATTATGTAGAATTATAAATACCCATTTACCCGTTGGGAGGGAAATACAAAGTAACAGCACTCAAAGCTGAATCCAAAATGAATACAGTTCTCAGCAGGATCTCTTTGGTATTCTCTCCCTCAAATTCATCATCTTCCTTTCAGGAGGATGACAAGGATGAAGTGTGTCTAGGATGCTGCTCTTAGCATATTTCATCCCGTGGAATCCTTGACACCAAACAGCTCGGGTTGCTGAGCTCACTGAGTGACTCCATGACAGACCATCTTCTCCCAAACCCAGGAACATATCATACAAGGGAAACACTGCCAGTTATCATATCTTTATACAGCAAAAACAAACAGTATAAAACAAGTAGCTGGGACCAAGGACTTAGGTGCCAGATGGCCAGCATTGAACTCTGATCTTGCGTGGCTCTGTAGCTGTGACCTGAATTCACTTACTCCTCTGACTCCCAGTTGTAGTGGGAATTAATTAATGCATAGGAAATTCTGTTCCCTGGCAGTACTTAGTACATATTAGCTGACTAAAATGAATTGAGTAAAAGCTTGTATAACAGCAAAAAATTGAGAAATCACTTGTGTTTTGGAAACAAAGATGTATCCTCAGCTGGTTTCTTATTTAGTAATAAGAAAGAAAAAGACAACATACTCAGAGTGATTATGAAGGCCGTGTATAAAATGTCTTGATCCTGATCACTGGCTCAGCTGACAGATAGCATAAAGTAGTGGTTTTATCCAGAATAAACTGTTTTAAGCAACTTGAGATTCTATGAATTTAACCAACAGCTACCATTCAAAAAATCACAGAACAAATAAATTTTATTATTATCTCATAGTAATAGGCTCATTATGAACTTTTCTATGCACACATGAAAGATGCTTTGACTGTATATACCTCCCAATCTCTCACCTTTCCCAATCCCTTGTTACCATTTCTCTTCTTGTATAGAAAGTCCTTTCCTTTCCTTGTTGAGGCCCAGGAAGTTCCTATTTGTAATCCCATGAAAAGTTACTAGAATTCTAGTGAGTTAATTCCAACCTACCACTTCCAGTACACCCCATGGAGAGAATAAAGACACTATGGCATGTTTATAGCTGTGGGGAGCCACAGGGTCCTAAGACCAGCCCCAATGATGGCTGTCTGGAACAAAGACCACAACCCAGGGTCAAATCTGGGTTTCATTAATTTTTTTGAAGAAAAGAGTGACTTGCGGGTGAGTGATTGTGAGAATGGAGGGAAGTAGGCGAGTGCCAGGAATTGGGTTAGATAGGAGGCCTGAAATTACTTCGGCAATATGCAGAGAGAAAAGATAAGCAGAAAGAGTAATCTGCATGTGATAATTGAGTAGCATGTGATGTTTTGGGGGTCAGAGCTTCAGCTCTGATGTGCAATCTGTTATCCTCTGGAGAGTCATAGCCTCTTGTTTTGAGGCTGATCAGAGCTGACAGCATGGAGCAAGGCTCTCCATGTCCTGGGCCAGGCTCACACATGTTTTGTTTGGAAGCTGTGGGTGTTGGTGGTGGGAAACACTGCTCTGTCTTCTTTGCTTCAAAGTCTACACATCAGCACCTCGGCTGGACTGCTTTGCATTGCTTAGAGTCACCTGAAGGGGTAAGGAAGAGCCCCAGCCAGCACTGCACCATCAGTACGTGGAAAGGGGGTCAGGTTCAGCCAAAATGGAGACACCCGCTCCTCCTTCAAAGAGAGTCACCCAGGTGGTCCTCCCCATTCCCTAATAGTCCCATTTACACTTTCATGTTGTTTAAAAAATTAGATTCCATCTATGAGAAAAATCTTATTCACTTTTATGAGTCTGATGTATTTGCCTAACATTATGATTTTGAGTGTCATCCATTTTCCTGCAAAAAGACATGATTTTGTTTTACTTCATCACTCAATAGTACTCCATTATGTAGAAGTATAAATACCCATTACCCGTTGGGAGGAATCTAGACTCATCCTATAACGTGGCTATTGTGAACAGTGACAAGATAAACATTCATATGTAGGTGTCTTTGAATGTACTGACATTGATTCCTTTTGGTACATACTGAAATGTACATATTATGGAGCAGTACACCTGATAACAGGTTAGCTCCATTTTAATGTTCTTCACAGAACTCTTCACTGATTTTCATAATGGATGTACTAAATTATATTTCTACCAATAGCATACAAGGATTCCTTCCCCCTAAATCCTCACTAGCATGTTACTTTTCATTTTCTTGATATTAGTCATTGCAGTGAGGTAAAATCTCTATGTATGTTAATTTTTGAAATTTTATTAGTACATAACTTTATATTCATCATGGGAAGTAGCTACATGTACATGATAGGATGTGTTTCTTTTTCTATAGTCCTTTAATTTAATTTTTAAAAATAATTGTATTGAGAAACAAGTAGCAATGAGACAGTTTCAAAACCGATTAGTAGGACAGTTTCAATAGTTAATACATTGCGTATTGTTGTCTTGTGTTATTCATTGCACAAGATGCAGACATGATATCCTGTCCACAAACACTATTAGACCAAATCTTTCTATTCATTGAATTAAGAGAATGTATATACATCTACATTCTCTTAATTCAATGAATATACAGATGCTTATTCCATTGTCATTTAAATATTATAGGTGCGTGAATTCAGCAAAATATTCCAATATAGTCCAGTAGGACTTGTTTTATTTTATAATCCCTTTCTGAACTGCATTCTGCTGTCTATTCCTATATCCCCATTTGCATTTTTAAAATTTTTAAAAGGTAATAAAAATGGCAAAACTCCACTAAAACTGATACAGAATTTCATTAAATAAAATTACAGGAATTCAGTAATGGTTGTTATATTACACATGATGGTTATTATTACTTTTAGCTCATGTTTATGACATATAATGTCTGTACCCACTGAGGATGTTAGGTTCCTGTATGTGGCCTATTTTAATTCTTATTACTTCTCCTTCCTGTTCCATCTCTCCTCCACCATCTCCTGACCCCTTCCCATTTGCAAGAGACCTATGCCCCTGTTTCCTTTTACCCAACCATTACTTGATCCTTATTTGTACCTTGCCTTACTTGTATGAAAGACAACAAATTACATTTAAGCTTGTGTATCTGCTTTGATGTGTATTTCCCTGATGATTAAAGATGTTGAACATTTTTCTCGCATTCTTTCTTAGTTTTAAAATTCTCTGCTCAGGTCATTTGTCTGTTTTCACATTCCATTGGTGTTTTGTTTTTTGTCCTTTAAACAACCCAGATATTAATCCTTGATAGATTCAATTACTGACAAAGAATTTCTCTCATTCCCTTTAATTCATTTTTTTTCTTTCTGTGCAGAAACTTTTCAATTTGAAATAAAATTTCAATTCCTGTTATAATTTCCTGAACTATTGGAGTCCTACGCAGGAGATCTTTGGCTATGCCAAAATTTCCAAGTGTTTCTCCTGTCTTTTTTTTTTTTTTCTTTTATTGAAATACAAATGTCAATCAGACTGTTTCAAGACACCTCAACCAGACAGATTTGATAAATTAATACATTGCAAACTGTTTTCATAACGTATTGATATTGTACAAGGTGCATACATGATATTATATGTACAGATATTATTTTAGCAGATATCTCTTATCAGTGAATTAAGAGTGTAGCTGCTTACTTATTTTTTATACCTGAATTATATCAAAAATTCAATAATTATTTTCCTAGTGGATGACCATAGTACTAGAAGCTGACATAATATTCTGTCCAACCACCATTAGCACAGATCTTGCCTCTCATAGAATTATGTAGAATCACAGCGTTATCTATCCCAACTGTACTGTCTATACACACACATCATGATTTTTTCTTTCTACACCCCTTCCTTTGTCTACATCTGTCAAAAGTGTGCATTCAATTGACATTTAACTAATTTGGGTGCTTGGACTCGACACCACAATCCAACACAGTCCAGCATTCGACAACCATAGTGAGTTATTCAAAGAAATTGTCGACCATAGCCATTTACAGCTCAGCTTAATATTATGGCCTCACGATGTATACTTCATTTTTATACTTTTCTGCTGGATGGCTAAGACCTAGGTAGATCAAGACTTATATACCAATACATGAACTTTATATTTCCCATGTGGTCAGTGAAGTCCTCTCAGGGTTTATCTTGTAGTCCTGTACATTATTCTGTAGTTCCTTTGTCTGTGTCATCCATGTGGATGAGTCACGGCAAATGCTTGACCAGTTTGCTCTCTGTGAGAGCTTGAGAGAAAGTTTTCTCTCCATGTGACTCTCCCCAGGCACAATATAGAACTTCAATCTCTTTCCTCTGTGGCTCCACAGTCTCCTTGTTCAGAAAATTTGGAGCTTACTTGAGTTTCATGATGTTGCAGTGCAGGTTCTCCCACGTCCTGAGTCTCCGCTGATCTTGAAAGGCCAGGGCCAAAATGTTGGCTGGCCTTGTGGCTCTTCTATTTCTCCAACTCTGACTTGTGATCTTAGATTATTAACCATCCAGAAGAAAAGCTGATTAGTATCCTGCAGCATATGCCATTCACTTTGCCTTATCTGACTCAATTGATTTTACTTGTTGTACACTACCTTTTGTATTTCTGCTTTTTGCTTGTTATACTAGGGAGACTATACGATATTTACACATGTGTGTCTGGTTTATTTCACTTATGAGTATATGTTCAAGTGGCATCCACTTCAGTATAAATGCTTCGAACTTATCATTCTTAATAGCTGAGTAATACTCCATTATATAGAAATACCACATCTTTTTCAACCATTCCTCAT
>PVKA01037254.1:0-21147 GCA_004027165.1 Ctenomys sociabilis | reverse complement strand
TTTTTTCTTTTTTTTTTTTTTTTTTTTTTTTTTTTTTTGTCTTTTTGAGACAGGGTCTCACTATGCAGTTCAGGCTGGCCTTAAGCTCACTTTGTGGCTCAGGCTGGTCTCGAACTCACAACAATCCTCCTGCCTCAGCCTCCCAAGTGCTGGGATTACAGGCATGCGCCACCACGCCCGGCTTTCAAATCTCCTTAAAAAAAGAAGAACAAGTCAAGCCCAAAGCCTACAAAAGGCAGGATATTATGAAGATTGGAGGAACAATTGATACAATGGAGACAAACAAAACAGCACAATGAATAAAAATTAAAATGAGTTGATTCTTTGAAAGAATAAATAAAATTGATAAACCATAGCCAATCTAATCAGAAAAGAAAAATAAAATCCCAATTCATGCGTTAAGTGATTAAAAGCATAAAATCAATACAGACCTTAGAGAGAAATTCATCAATACTTACTTCCATAATACTTACTCTCAAATGATGGGAAAAACAGGAAATACACAGTTTCCTAGATCCATATGTAATGCCAAAATTGAGTCAAACATATATACAAACTCTGAATAACTCAATAATGGGAAATGAGACTGAAAATGTAACTTAAAATTCATACCGAAAGAAAAAAGTCGAAGGCCTGAGGGATTTACAACTGAATTCTACAAGAAATTTAGAGATTTAATGCCAGTTTTTCTCAGACTCTTCAATAAAATTGAAAGGGAAACAATTCTCTCATACTCACTCCTAGAGGCACATATTACTCTGATTCCAAAACCAGAGAAAGATCCAACTAAAAAAGAGAACTGTAGGCCAATCTCTCTAACGAATATAGATGTAGAAAACTTCAATAAAATGCTAGCAAACAGAATTCAGCAACTCATCAAGAAGATTATCCATCATGACAAAGTGAGATTCATGGCAGGAATACAGGGATGTCTGCTATAATAATGTTTGTAAGTATAATATGTATGTACAATTGTACAATACCAAAACATTATGAAAACAGTTTACAATGTATTAATTTATCGAATCCATCCTGTTAAGGTGTCTTAAAACTGTCTCGTTGATATTTTTACTTAAATAAAATAAATAAATAAAATATATGATATTTAAAAAAAAGAAATTCTTCTAACAGATCAGTTACAATGAAACGGATTCCAGAAATGACAAAATATTAACAGAGCACAAACTTGCAAAATGTTTGGTCATAGCACCCACATGTCAGGGGGAAAATGTCTTTTTCTCTCATTTATTTCACTTAGCATAATGTCTTCCACTTCCATCATTGTTCTGCAAATGACAGGATATCACTTGTCTTTTTTATACTTGAATAGTATTCCATTGTGTGTATGTACACTTTTTTATCCATTCTTCAATTGGTAGACACTTGGACTGCTTCCATTTCTTTGCCTTTGCAAATAATGCAACAATAAACAAGAGCATTCATAACTTTTTAAAAAATATATATATGCAGATCCATAAATGTAACATGTTATATCAATAGAGCTAAGAACACAAACCACAGGATCATCTTAATAGATGCACATAAAGCTTTTGACAAAGTCTAATACTTATTCATGATAAAAACCCTAGAGAGGAGGCTGGAGAAATAGCTCAGTGGAATTAACGCTTAACTGGCAAGCTCAAGGGCCTGAGTTCAATCCCTAATTCTGCCAAAAAAGAAAAAAAATAAAACACCAGAGAATCAGAATAGATGGTTTACATCTCTACTTGATAAAAGCCATCTATGAGAAACCAACAGCCAACAACATACTAAATATCCAAAAACTGAAGGCTTTCACCTTAAAATCAAGAACAAGATAAGGAATTTTGCTTTTTGTTGCTGCCATAAAATGTTGTTCTCTGCCTTGTGCCCCTCTGCGTTGGAGCCAGCTGAATATGGATTGAAACCTCCAGTAACTTCATGTTCCTTCATTGATTCAAGCAAAGCATGGCCCCACGGCGAGAGACCCAGCACAGCTCGGCCAGTGAGTGAGAGCTCCAGGCCCGTCACACTGGAGAGACATTTCCCAGCAGTCCCCGATCCCAACCCACACCCCAGACCCAACGCAGCTCAGCCTGTGAGTGAGGGCACCAGGCCCACTGTGCCAGAGGGACCTTTCCCAGTCTTCTCCAGTTCCGGCCCACAGCCTCAGACTTAGCACAGCTTGGCTGACCTAGCGTAGCCTAACCTGTGAATAAGAACATCCACTATCCTTTTGGGAGCCCAGCATATCCACCAAAGCCCAGGCCCACCCAATTAGAGAGCGACCTGGCTGAGACAGGAGGGCTGACCCTAGCAACTTTCCAGATCCTTGCCCCAAAGCCAGCCAAGATAGTGGGAATATTCACTACTTACTCTGCATCCTGGTGTGTTCATGCTTGCCTGACCAGGGAACCAACAAAGGGGAACCACAGGAACTGCAGGAAAAAGGAACTGAACACAACAGCTAGATCCAGGCCAGGCATAACTGGATAATCTCAAACTTAATAGACTGGCACCTGAATCTCATTACATGCTAAGGTTATAGCTGCACCAAAGGTCTACACCAAAGATCAGAGGTCAGTGCTATACAAATGACAAAGACAAGGAGAAAAATGCAATCTCAGGGCTCGAGTCCACCAGTAAGTGCAGAGGGCACAAGTTCAGCTGAAACAAATGAATTAACAGATACAGAAGCAAAGGAACAACAGCAGAAAGGTATAGAGCAAATCAGACGAGAATTAATTCCTGAAATAAAAAAAGAAATATCTGAATGCATAGCATCTGAAATAAAGAATCAAATGTAGAAACATCACATGCATGGGAAAACAAATGCTCATGTAGAACAAGTGCAGAGAGCACTATTCCAGCTGAAACATATGAATTAACAGCGTGTGAAGCAAAGACACAACAGAAGAAAGGTAATGAGGAACTCAAAGCAGAAATAATTTCTGAAATCAAAAGGAATTCTTTCAAAAAAAAGAATTATTTGAAATCATAGAATCTGAAATACAGAAACAAGTCTGGAAATATACAGAGGAAACCCAACTTGGAAGAAACTCTGCAGAAAAAGAATTAATTACTCCTTCTAAAGAAGACATGGATAAAAAGTAGAGGAGATCAGAAATATTATGGGTTCCTTGAATGAGCAATACAGAAAAGAAATAGAACGCATGAAACACAGTCAACGAGATATAGAAGAACTAAAAATATCAATCATGAGTCTACATAATTTAACTCAAAAACTCCACCATGAGTCTTGTGGATTTAATCACCAAATGTAGTAAGATAGCAGGATACATAGTCAACACACAGAAATCAGTAGCACTTTGTACACAAATAATGAACATATTGAGAAACATTACATAAACCACATATTTCACAATAGCATCCAAAATGAAATATTTAGGAATCAATCTCACAAAGGATATAATGTTTTATTAAGTGAAAATTTCAGTACTCTGAGAAAAGAAATTGATGTGGATTTGAGAAAATGGAAAAATATTCCATGATCCTGGATAGAAGAACCAAAATTTTGAAAATGGATATGCTCCCAAAATTATTATGAAGAGTCAATGCAATCCTGCTTAAAATACCATTAGTATACAACAGAGAACTAGAGAAAATTTCCCTCAAATTCATTTGAAATAAAACAGAAACCAAAGTATCAAAACCAGTCCTGTGAAACAAAAGAACAGGTGTCACAATCTTTGACCTGAAATTATACTATAAAACTGATAAAATCAGTGTGGTATTGTCATGGAGGCAGACCCGAAGATCAATGAAAAAGATTAGAAGATGGAGACACAACTGCAAAGGCACTCAGCCACCTTATCTTTGATAAAGTGGCCAGACATGTTCACCGAAAGATAGGTTTTTTAATAAATGTTGCTGTAGAAACTGGTATTCCACATGCTGAGAGCTAAAATTAGATACATGTCTATCATCATACAGCTAAATACAGTTGTAATGGATCAAAGATTTAAACACTAAAACAGAAACACTAAGTTATCTGAAGGAAAGTGTAGATAGATAGAAACCTTCTTCAAGACATATGGGTAGGTAGACAATTCATGAACAAAAACCAAACTGCACCAGGAAATATTTCAAAGAATCAACAACTGAGAGCTCATTTCTTGAAAAGTTTCTGCACTTCGAAGTAAATCTCCAGCACAGAAAAGAGAAAACTAACAAATTAAGGTAGAATTATCGCCAACTATATCTCTGACAAAAGTTTTCTCTCTAGAAAAGACGAAGAATTAAAACAAAACAAAAAAAATTCAGGACCCTCCAAGTCAAAAACTATCCAAATTGGGCATCTGAAATGAATATACATTTTTCAAATGACAAAATACTAATGGCAAGTAAATACATTAAAAACTCTTCATCATCATTGGTCATTCATGAAATACAAATTAAAACACCACCGAGATACCATCTCACCCAGAAAGAATGGATGATAGCCACTCAGCCAATAGCAAATGCTAAGGCGGCTATGAAGGAAAAGGAAAATTTGTGCACCGTTGGTGGGAGTGCAGATTGGTAAAACCACTATAGAAATCAGTGTGGAGATTCCTTAAAAACTAGGAATGCGGATCCTTTTCAAGCCAGTTACTCCCCTCCTGTGTATATTTCCAGAAGAATTGAAAAACCTCATAGCAGAGTAATACAGGTGCACCCCTGTTTTTAGCAGCACAATTTGTCATAGTTGAATCATGGAAACAACCCATATAGCCCCTAACTGAGGAAAGGATAAAGCAATTGTGGTATTTTATACAATGAAGTATTATTCAGCTATAAAACAGGATAAATTTAAGCCTTTTGTTGGTAAATGGATGCAACTAGAGACCAGACTCTCAAGTGAAATAAATCAGACCCACATGTACTAACATTTTATTGTCTCCTTAGTGTGAGAACCTGAAAGAGAAAATGGCATTTGAGGGGTAGAGCAGAGACTGGGAAAAGGGAATGAACTTGTTCAAAAGGAATGAGCTACTGAGTGGAGGAGAAAGACACAGAGGGAGTAGGCAAAAGAGATTAATCTATATTTATAAACAGGATTATTTGGACAACTGTACTGTGCACTTCTGCTGCTCTATGGAAAGGAGTAGATAATACTTAATTTGATTTGTCTCCTTTTTACAATTGTTTCTTCGTTTTTCTCTTCTTAATTTCTTACACATTTCTTTGTTTTTTTCTTTCTTATTCTAATGTTGCATGTATATATCTGCAAATATAAATTTGTAGTTGCTAACAACAATATGCATTGCAACAAATACTGTGAAATTCATATTATTTTGTTAAGTGAAATTCTGTATCACTTATAATCTTTCTATTTAATACTATTTTGTAATCTTAACAAAAAATTAAAAAATTTAAAATATAAAAAAGAAATGTAATATCCTATCTTAATATTTTGTCTCTAATTTCCAAAAAAAGAGAGAAAAATTTTTTTAAAAATGAAGGACCCAAATTTAATATTCACATAATAAAAAGAATAATTGTGTTTATCCTAAAATTTTATGTATAAAAGAGTAATGGACATATAAATCCAATAAAATAGAAAAAGCAGTTTTTCTGTTAATTGAAGGCATGGTATTAGGTGTTAAAGGAGAAGTTGAACCTAGAAGAGCTATCAACAACTAATTCATTAAGAGAACGGTTAAGACAGCTTCACTGACCTCAGTATAAACCTTTAAAGACTTTCATAGCAATTTATTTCTGCCTGTAAATTACATTGCTTCTCTTCAACTGTGTTAGGACTGAGTAGAAAATAGAGGAGATATAAGAACATATCTTTCACATGACTGCCTATTAAAATTTTTTAGGTATTAATAAATAATTGAAGTAATCCACTTTAAGGAAATAGTGTCTCTTTTTCTGCGAAATCATGTAGTACAGAATATCATCTATTCTATCTCTATGTAACTTAAATTTCATGATTCCTTAGGAGACTCATCTTCATGAGCAAGCATGCTTTTTTTTCTGTGACTTTGATTAAACAAGCACATTCTTTAAGATTCAAAACTGGTGAAATAATAATACTCAAACATATTTAACAAGTGAATAAACCTGCTCACCTCTTCACACTATTCAAAGATTGTCAGTGCCATCCTATTGTGTTTAAGTTAATGATGACCTTATTGAGAATGCTCTATATTGACTATTCCCTGCCTACTTCTTCTTGCTCTCATGTCAGCTAACCACCTCTATTTTGATTTTTATATTGAAAATTTCATTTGTAACATATATTATATAATATATAAATATATAAATTATATATATATATATCATATACTTCTATTCACATTAGGGTCTTTTAAAATTATGCACTATATGATATACTCCTATTTACATTAGAATATTTTAAAATTATATTCCTTTGTATATACTTTAATTCTTTAATGCATAATAATTCTGACATTTGCAAAACAGTGTTTTGGTTTTTAAAATAAGTACAACTGAGTACATACAAATGTTTGTTTGTTTCCTTAAAACGATTTGGGTCTTCCTTATGCTATTCTACATTGTATAATATTTGCAGTAGTATTATTTTAATAAAACCCTCATTCTTTTGGGTGTTGGAATATGATTGTGTTATCTGCACAATACTGAATTATTTTCTATGAATTATGTGCCCCCTAATGGTAAATTTTGTAGTTGAGTATTGGATTGCCCGGATCAATGCATTAAATTCCCTAGCTTCCTATTTTCTATCTTTGTTGTTGCTCTTTTATTTTGCAGAAGCCTTGCTCAAATTAATTTCCACCTATTATACTGAATCTTATGTTTCTGCCATAATAGTTTAAACTTCAAAGACAGATATGTTTATCTCTAAAGATCCATTTTTGTGTCCTTCTATTTGTACACATGATTTCTATTTTTAAGAAATGAACTGCAAATTTTGAAAATTAGTCTTTCCTCTCACTTTTTCTATCTTATTTAATCATGACTTTTCTATGCCTTTTGGGCTTTCAGGAGTGAATAAAGGTCTATGTAAAATTTCATTTTTCAAGTTTAATGAGTCTAATAGATACTACTAATATCTGTAGTTGAGTATAATATTATCTGCCGTAAACTCAAGATCTGTAGCATGTGACAAACTTCCAAATCAACTAAGGTCTCTTAATTTTAGTTACACTTTTATTAATGCAATTTGAAGAGGAATTCTGAATCCTGGAACAATGATATCCAATGGATTTTCTAAATTGGGTGATCCTTACATTTACACAAAGAAAACATACTCTGGGTTTAAAATGCACAGTAAAAACTGGCAGCAAAATATAGCCTTCCCTTAACCGGGAATCGGGATATCCTGCAAACAACCATTTGGCTAATAGCAAAAATAAAGCTCTGAGAATCAACACAGAATGAACTAGAAAACTAGAAATCACAGGAAAACTTTAAAGACTGAAAATACTGACACCAATTTTTATAGCATCACAGTTGAGAGCTAAATTTTGAAAGCAGAGTACATGCCCATCAAAAGATGCATGTTGTCATGGTTTGGAGTTTTTGCAAGGGGAACAACATAATACAGGACTCATTTTATACTATTAGTTTGTAAGGAAACATCCAAGAGTCACATATAACAAGTTCAGAAAATCTATCCACACACTAAATAGCAACTGGTAAACTGGATCCACATATCATGCGTGTATCTAGATGAAAGCCTAGAGCTCATAACAATGAGTCTCACAAGTCCAACTGAAGGCCTAGGGTCCACGGCAAAGTCTCATTCAGGCCTTCTTCATGGATCTGTCCTGCAAAGGCCCAATGATAGTGGTGGAAGTTAGAAAGTCTGTGCCACTGGATGAAGGACCTGTGCTAGCAGGCTGAGGGATCTGAGCTGGAGCTAAGAAGCAATGCTCACTGTAAACACCAAAGCTCCACCAAAAGTACCACAGTCACCCTCTGAAACAGTGAAGTCCCAAGCTCCTCCAGCAATGAGGAAAGTTGAGTTCCTATCAGGAAAGTCAGTTTTAGAAGCTTCTCTTCAGGCAGAGCAGTTCACTATCTTCCCTTTGGGGGCCAGAAAGTACTGCTCAAGATGAGGATCCAAGGTCCTCCGAAATTCATTGGGAAAGCCAGGCTGATAAGGTCCTGCAGAGAACAGCCCAAGAGAACTAGCAGCTTCCAGCATCTCCAATAGCTTCTCCAAACAGCATTCCTAAAATTGCGTCAGCAGCTTTTCCTGTTCTGCCTCTCATGCTGCTGGCAACAACCTCAGGTGGGCCTCCCATACTCAGCACCATGATAGTTTAATTCAGTCTGGTATAATAAGCTGACCACCAGTTAGAAATCAGGTACACATGGATAGAGAAAATATGATACTTATCTACAAAGGAATACTAGTTGGTGAAAAAGGACAAACTTGTGTGCTAAATAAGAAAGTAGATGCCCATTGAGATCATAATGTGACATGCAGTAAATCAAACGCATATTCAGTTTAAATATCAAGCAATCTTTCTTATATGAGAAACTAAAAATATAACTAAAGTTTAAAATTAAAGACAGACAATAGGAATTAGTTAGTTGAACCTTTAGTATATACAAAGAGAGGCAAGAGATCAAGGAAGAGGAAAATGAGATAAAGAAGCATATGGGGGGGGATAATTGTGAAGTGCTGAGGACATACAGCACGTTTCTGAGAAGTCATCATCATATAATACAAACATGTATACTGCATAATATACATAAATTCAGGAGTGACATTCACTCACCCCTAAAAGCCCAGAAGGCATAGAAAAATAATGGTAAATAAGATAGGAAAAGTGAGAGAAAGGCTAATTCTCAAAAGATGTAATTCATTTCTTAAAAATATAAATTATGTGTACAAATATAATGACATATGTATGTATCACATATATATTGCTTCTAATATATGTGTAAAGCAGGGTGAGAAGAATTATAAAATGTCATGTGTATGTATCATCTTTCTACAATGCATGCATTTATTATATAGCACAAAACAAACAAGGTGGGCCAAAGAGATAGCTCAGTAGAATGAGTGCTTGCCTGGCAAGTGCAAGGTCCTGAGTTCAATCCCTGGCACCACCAAAAAAAAAAAAAAAAAAAAAAACTCTGGAATGCTAACTTCAGCTCCTACAGAGGATGACCTATGTCTGATACTTTAGATAATTGTCCTGCTGATTTCTACTGGCTTATTGAAAGGAGAAGTTCATTTTCTAAAATTCTTTTTAATTTCTTGTGTTTTTTAAACACATTTTGCTTTTTTATATCTGATAAGCTAAGTAACTAATATGAAGATTACATCATGCAATATAATAACCATTATCAAATTCTATTATTTTGTTTAATGAAATTTTGCATTGTTTCTAATAATTTTTGTTTATTTGCCATTTTTTATTCTTTTAAAAATAAATCTTTCCTTATGGAGCTCTCAGACTTGAAAGAGCACTAAAAAAAAAAAAAGAAGAAGAAAGGAAAGAAAATGTAGAAACCAGGAAAGGTTTAGCAGTCCCAGGCAGAAACATTGGACTACTAGTACCAGCTCTCCCAAAATTCCACATTTATTGTTAGCTATAATTACAACCTGGAGTTATACTCTGAAAGTAATTCTTTCCATATGACAAGGTAGAGTTGGAGTAAACGTCCCTGTGTTCTTGCCATATTTGGAAAGGAAACATCTTGGGAAGGGGTTTCGTTATTTAAGACTGAGCTAATCTAGAAATCAAAAGTCACATAACAACTGTATTTCCATGTTTTGGAGGTCACCCTACTACAGTGATTGAATGGAACGCAGACACAAGGACCAGTCAGAGAGAGGGTGCAGTGCCGTCACAGTCCTCTTGAGAAGTTCATGCATCACTTAGCTCAAGCTGTGAAGGACATGGCAGCCCCAGTAGGAAGAAGCCAGGAAAGCACCATGTGATTTTCCAAGACAGATGATTCTGAAAGTGCTGAGATTAAGTGCAGTATACTGCTTGGGAGCCTAACTACCTATTTACAGCACCAAGTTCACTGTTCTTCTTGCTTTCTTCAGCTGTCAGAAGGTCAGGGGTATGTCTCAGCCTAAGTGACTGCCACGTTCTAGGTGTGTGAAAACAGTGAGCTTCAGACCAAGAGAAGCATCACATGAACCCACAGTATGTAAAGTTAAGCAGAGCTAATGGCCATGTGAGGTCTACAGAAGACGGCAAAAATGGTAGGAGATGCTGGAGTGAACACAGTCTTATGGCAGAACCCACACCACTGCCTGACATTTTCCAGCAGACCATGAGCATTTGTGCAGCAAAATGTGTATTTGGGAACCAGATAGGCCCAAGTCGTGAGTCTCTATCCCTCGCCCAAAGCTGGAGGACTCCAGCACCAGTGACACTGAAAACAAACCACTTGCCTCAATAGGAGGGAAATGTTTTTGGACTCATTTCTCTGTGTTTTTAAAATTTTCGATGTTTTTTTTTTGGATTATATTTTGCTCCTCATGTTATTGTTTTTCTTTTCTTATTCATTTTTACTTAATTCTATTAATGTTCCTTAATTCTTTGCTTTGATTAAATCATCTGGTTTTCATCCTTTCTTTCATTTTCATATTTTACTTTTTTCATTTGTCCCTTTTGCAGTTCAATGAATAATATCATTATTACTAAACTTTATTAAAATTTATTTGACTCTATTATGAGTGCTAAATTCTTTTTTTTCAGTACCAGGGATTGCCAGGCAAGCGCTTATTCTACTGAGCTATCTCCCTGGCCTGAGTGCAAAATGCTTTTCTGTTTTTTTTATGGTATTATGGTTTCACCTTTTGCTTTAAAGAGACAAAAAAAAAAAATGGAACAGAACTTCAAAACAAGATGAAAGGAAACTAACAATGGTAATTATGCTGCATATGCCTTCAAAATAGTTGCTTAGATTATAAGGTACAGGCATATAAAATTGATCAGACAATACAAGCATTGACTATTCCTTTTAATGACCTAATACAAAATAGTGTATGATTATCTTAACTATCTTGTGTATTCATATATGTCCCCTCCTCCTTTTCTCTTTTTCCTCTAACCAGCTATTTTTCCTTTGAGTAGTTTCTTTCTCTTTTACTATATCATATTTTAAAGAACATACCCTTTGTATTAACTGCATGTTAATATTGGTTCTGTCTTCGTGTCTACATTTTTATTGCAATTCTTTTCTCTACTGTTAAGAATGATAGTGTTAGTATAGCATTTACCAATTTTTTTTTTTTGTTACCAGTGATTGAAATCAGGACCGTGAGTGTGCCAGTCAGACACTTATGTCACTGAGCTATATCTGCAGCCCCATAATTCTTACAATATTTCAATATTATTGATTGTTTTTACTCTATTATTATTATTACTGATTTCCTTTCAATTTTTAACAGTACAGGGTTGTTGCTTATAAATAGTGTTTACTATAAGCAAATATTCTGCTTGCCTTTGTGTCATCAACATTACTGCTGTTTCTTTCCTCTCCTCAGAGTAGTGCTGAGGATCAAGACCCTAGAAGACGGCTGGGCATTTCAAAGGTGCTCAAATATTATGATGAGTAGATTGCAGATAGATACAAACTGCAAAACAAAAAAAAAAAAACTAAAATGCCTATGCAGAAGACTGAAGTTAGCTAAAGGGATTTTCATGGGAGTAAATTTGTCTACTCTAAATGATCTCCAACGGAGAGAACAAAAACAGCAGAAATAGGAGAAAGCAAGTTGATAAGATACATCCAGAAATGCCTAAGTCCCCCAACATGGTCACATGGCACCGAAGTAGAGGAAGCTATAGGCAAAGAACTCAAAACAAAATGATCATAGTGTGTAAAGAGATATAGGGGCCGGGAACTTGGCCTAGTGAATAAGACCTTCCCTGGCAAGTGTAAGGGACTGAGTTCAATCTCTAGTTCTGCCAAGAAAAACAAAAAAGAAAATAAAAAAAGAGATATAGGAAGGGACACATAAGCTATTACACCAAATGTTTGTTGAAGGTTTAAGAAAACACAAAATTTTACCAAAAAGTATTAGATGAGTTTTAAAAAGAAGCAAACAATAAATGAGTTGAACTAGAATACAAGACATGAATGACCACGTGGGCAAATTAGAAAGTGAGAAAAAAAAAGCAACAAAAATAAAAGATATAAAAAAAATCAAAGAAAGGATGGGTAATAGCTTTGATCAGTGTGAGGGTAGAGTATTGGAAATAGAAGACAAGGTGGATGTAGTAGACTAGAAATTCAATGATACCTTAACAATGAGAAGGTAATATAGAAACAGGATCCAACAGTTGCTAGATGATTCAAAAAAACCATTGTCAGAATTATAAGAACAAAGGAAAAACTAGATGATAACTCCAAAGGTGTAAAAATTGGTTTGCTTTGACCATAGAGATAGTTCAGCTGTCTAAGCACCTGCCTAGGTAAGTGTAAGCACCAGGTTTCTATCCCCAGTACCACACATTGCACAGGCCCTATCCAGGGCACACTAAACAAGCAACCAAGAACAGGTGTGATGTGCACACCTGTAATCCCAGTGCTAGAGAGGCTAAAACAGGAGAATCACTATATGTCTGAGCTGTATAGTAAGACCCTGTACCAAACACATGATATTAAAAAATTGCTAAAATCATAACAGACCAACCTCCCTGCTAAAGATTATTCAGCTCAAAAGAGCCAGAATGATCATCCCCTCCTTGTGTTGGGTGGGTATTTCAGAACAGAACAAGTAGGAACATAAGGCCCTGAAGGTAGAGTAAAGACAGGATGAAGGCCATCGAGCTTTGTTAGAAGCTAATGGAGAGACTGACGTAGGGAAGCAGACTCTGCCTCTGTGGATTCAGGTGAAGGAATCAGAAAGACAAAAGCAAAGAAAATAAATGTAGGAAGGTTCCAACAGCCAATGTCCTCTACAAAATCTCTATTATATGATGATTAAACCTACTTGTTTCTAAACCTGACACCTAAAATCCTAACCTCCATCAAGATGAGGAAGCTCACATGAGTAGGACAAATCAAAGAAGAGGATCAAAGATAGCCACAAGGGGCTGTGACAAGACTCTACTCCCTGTTGGTTGAGTAGCCATCATCTCTTCCCCCTTTTCACCACCTTCAAATAAATCATCTTCTCTTAGTTTCAAATAAATTGAAATCATGGAACACAAAAATTACAAATCAAGGGAAACAATTCAATATTTAAGTACAAGGGGCACATATCACCTCAAATAGACAATACAAAAAAAAATAAAAACTTTCCACGGTACATCAAAATTCCAGAAATTCAAAAGAAGAAAAGCTGTCAGAAGAAACTGGAAACTAACCTATAAATGCAAACCTATTATAATAACAACAGATTTTACACAACTGCTTTAAATGCCAGAAGATCTTGAAGTGGTTTATTGAGCTCTACATGAAAACGCTTGTCAAACCAGACTTTTATGCCCTGAAAAATTACTCTAAAAACTGATGGTCTACAGAAGAAATCAGGAAATAGGTAAAAAGTTTGACAAATGAGAATGGAAGCATAATATATGAAAATGTACAGGACATAATGGAAGCATTTCTAAGAGGACAGTTTGTAGCTGTGAATTCATGCATTAAATGAATGGAATGGTTGCATAATCACACCATAATGTTAATAAAATAAATCAGACATGGGGCTGGAGAGATGGCTCAATGGCATAATCACTTCCTTGGCAAGAATAAGGGCCTGAGTTCAATTCCTGGTCAAAAAATAAATAAATGAATCAGACACATGAGCTTAAATATCATGTATTTGTCTTTTTTTGAGAAATTCAAAATATGAAAAATAAAATAAAAAATAATGAAAGATAGATTATCAGATCTTTTGCAAAAATGAAAGGGACCAAAAGATAGAAGAGACAAGGAGGGAATAAACAAGGGAAGGGGATTAAAGGAGAATTACCATGTGTATGTATCGATTCCCTGTGAAGAATATTATTGAAGTTTACTTCAGATATGTGCTAAGAAAAGTAGAAATTTTAAAACTTAACAAAGCAAATAACCTAATAATGCATCTCAAGTTTCTAGAAAATAAGAGCTATCAAAATATGTTAAAAATAGAAGGAAAAAAATTATAAAGTTCAGAGTAGAAATTAGTGAAATTGAGACTAAAAATCCAATACAAAGAATCAATGGATGGAACTTAGTTCCTTGAAAGGATAAATAACATTGAGAACCAGCTGGCCAAACTTGTCACTGAAAGAAAAGAAAAAAATGTATATCGATGCAATTCAAAATGAGAAACCAGAAGGGACAACATCAAAACCGAGAGGGTTATAAGAAACTTCTTCAAAACCTTATATTCCAAAAGGAGGAAAACCTGGATGAAATTGATAAATAACTAAACACATAATGACTGAAACTGAACCAAGAAGATATGAAAGCCAACAACAGCCAATGAAATAGAAGTAATAATTAATAATTCTGCATACTAAAATAAAAGCCCAAGACTCAATAGATTGATCACAGAAGTTGTGATGGCAGTACTCCTGGAGGAGTTCATAGATGCTAGCATTACCATGAGACCAAAGCCAGGAAGGAACTTAACAACAAACAATAAACAAATGCTACAGGCAAATCTGCTTAATGAACAGAAATGTGAAAGTCCTTGATAAGTTATGAAGAAACATATTGGAAAACATTGTTCAAAAGATCATACATCATTACTAATGGCTTCATTCAAGGGATACAAAGATGTTTCAATAGACAGAGATCAATGAATATATTACTCTATATCATATAGAGAAACATCTCAATAGAAGCAGAGAATCAGTTTGACAGAAACCAATATTTGTGACAAAATGATCATGAACATAGGTATTGAAAATAGGTATAAGAGGATTGCATCTCAAGGTGATAAAAACTAGTTAGGGCAACACCACTGCACATATCATATATAATAGGGAAATTCTAAAACATTTCCTCTAAAATGAAGATGAGAGTTCATTGAGTAATTTGTAGGAAAGTGAAATCACCTTGAAACTACAATACTAAATGAAATAAACCAGCACACAAAGTTAAACATCATCTGGTTTCTCTTACCTGAGAAACTTTCTATATACTGAAGTATATATAAAAAGCAAAATAAAAGAGGATAAAAGGAAACAGCAGATAGTCTGCATGGAGCTGGGAATGGGATATAGGGACAGGGAGGTATGGGAGAAATGGGAGGTGGAGAGGAAGCTCATATGACTAGGACAGAATAAGTGCAGAGGACACTAGCTGGGTGGCTCTAGTCCCAAGTCTCTGTACAGGGAGTTCAGCTGCAGAGTTTCACCCCATGTCTGTATGCGAGGCCTGGGTTGTGTCAGGAAGGATCCATGGGGTGCTGGGGAGCATGGAAGCTCTCCTACACACATGTAGGGTCTGGACTTGGGTGGCTCTAAAGGAATGGAGGGGTCCTGAGAGCTTGGTGGAGGATCTCACTCACTCTGCAGGCCTAGGCTTGGTCTAGAGAGGTCCAGAGGGCACAGGGGAATGCAGAAGCTCTCCCATGCACTTGCTGGGACTGGCCTTAGGTGGGCTCTGGAGGGATGGAGGGGTCTGAGCTACCCATTATGTTAATGAAGGCCCAAATTTCAGTGCATAGAGTGGATGTGTATGGCCTTTGGTTTAGTATTTCTTTCCTAGTTATTTTGTTAATCAAGGCAATACAGATGACTTCCTTTGAAATATGTTTTTCCCCTCTTGTTTATTACTATATGTTTCAAATACTTCATAAATAATTTAATAGTGGATAATTGATGCATCCAGCTAATCTAGGTGCAGAACATCTTGCAAGAGGGGCACAACAGTATCACTTCCAAGGGCTGCAGGAGGAAGGAGTTGAGCACAGAAGCCAGACCTAAGACAGGCACAACTGGACAAACTCCAACTTAGTATACCTACACCTGAATTGTGGTAGGTGCTAACATTATACCTGCACAAAGCTCTACACCAAAGGTCAGAGGTCAGTGCTATACAAAATGACAAAGAGAAAGAGCAAAATGCAATCTCAGGCCTTGAGCCCAACCAGAACAAGTGCTGAGGACTTGAAAAAAATTGAGAATCACAAAGCAGAAATGTCTGAAGTAAAGAAACAACAGCAGAAATATATAGAGGAACCTAGATCAGAAATAATCTCTAAATTAAAAAAGAAATATCTGAATTAATAGCTTCTGAGGTAAATAATCAAATGCAGAAACATATACAGGAAATTAAATCAGAAATAATCTCTGTAGTAAAATAACTAATAACTGCTTCTCAAGAAGAAATTGATAGAAAAATAGAGATTAGAAAAATGATGGATTCCTAAAGAATATCATTTTGATAAAGCTAACCCCTTCACAGACTACTAAAAGATGTTCTAGAGAGGGACCAAAATGACCAGAACTCCACCAAAGAGAACAGAAGGAACCCACTCAATAGGGCAAGCAATTAAACACAGGACAAAAAGGAGTAAACAGCAGGTAAATAACATGTTGAGTATAAATCAATACATCTCAATTATAACCGTCAATGTAAATGGATTCAATTCACAGATTAAAAGAAATAGACTGGCACAGTGGATTAGGAAGCAAAATCCAACAATATGCTGCATACAAGAAACACACTTAACTCATAAAGAAATTCATAGACTGAAAGTCAAAGGATGAAAAATAATACTACACACCCCAGCACCTCAGAAAAAAGCAGGGGTAGCAATCCTGTCCTCAGACAGTCTCAACTTCAAACCAGAAGTTATCAAATGAAACAAAAAAGACCACTATATTCTGGTTAGGGGAAAAATTCAAGAGGAAGAGGTAATGCTCATAAATGTATACGCACCAAACACTGGACAAATCTTAATGGTTGTGAAAATTCTGATATCCAACACCACAGTCCTAACAGGAGACCTTCATTTGAGGCACAGAAAGTTCAAGTGAGTTTAGAGCACAGTTCTTTAGTATGTAAATCTGTGCCGACTTCACCATGCTCCCATGGTGGAGAGCTCTCCTGTAATCTCCTGGGCAGTGTGTACCAGCTTCTTGGGATGAATGGGTGAAAATTCATGTGGATGTGTATCATTCCTAGCAGTTTGCCAAGGTGAAGCACAACAAAAAATGCCAGTAAAAATGGATTTCCTTACAAAACAATATAATAGGTATTCTCAAGTCTTCAAACTTGTCTTGGCTACATAGTGTTCCTGATATCCTCCAAGATACTTGCCTTTGGGTTAAAAAAGCTGTCATTCTGGGGCTGGAGAGAGGCTTAGGGGCTGGGGAGATGGTGCAGTGGAATAAGCACTTCCCTGGCATGCTCAAGGGCCTGAGTTCAATCCTGGGTTCTGCCAAAAAAAAAAAAAAAAAAAAAAAAAGAAGAAAAGCCATCATTCTGGGTAGCACTTAGATGGGGCTGAGACAATATTTCAAGGTTCCTTTTCAGAAAGTGTTTATCTTCCTGCCATCACTTTGAGAAAAAAATCCAGATTCCTTTGGCTTCTTAAGCAAACAAATAAAAGCGTGTGTGTGTGTGTGTGTGTTTGCACGAGTGAGCATGTGCAAAGTACATCAAGATTGTCATCTATCCACCTGAGAGACATAAGGATAAAGGGTGATTTAGCACCAGAAATTAAATTA
Organism: Ctenomys sociabilis; assembly: GCA_004027165.1. Taxonomy (NCBI): domain Eukaryota; kingdom Metazoa; phylum Chordata; class Mammalia; order Rodentia; family Ctenomyidae; genus Ctenomys; species Ctenomys sociabilis. The sequence continues at coordinate 3,583 of PVKA01037254.1, read as the reverse complement.
CACGTTTCTGGAGACTGACAAGTTCTAAGATCCCTACTCATGTTATCTGATTTAATTAGTCAAATATTAACATCCTCTAAACATCCTCAAAAGGCACATCTAGAATGTTTAACCAAATATCTGAGACTCTGCGTGTTTGTGATGTCAACACCTCAAATTAATCACCACGTCGGAGTGGCTGCTACTTCCCCAGCTAAGTTTCAGAATGAACTGAAGTAGATCTGACTTTGGGAAGGCAAGCACACACACAGCTTGAAGCAAAGACCCGAGCCATGGATGGTCTACATGGATTAGCAGATCCTCTGAGATCCACACATATATGAGAATAAATGGTATGTTTTTGTATTGAGACCTTGACGAGGGTGCTATGTTTTCTAGTAGTAGCTAGCTCATACAGCTAGTACTTAACTATTAGATGAATAGCTGGATATGGTTATGACCAAGCAATGTCACACTCACATATTTCATTTGAAAATCATTAGTGATATTTTACCATGCTTCTTAGTTTTGAATGATTGCACATTTAGTATATTAGAAATTATCAAATTATACATTAGGGGCTAGGGAGATAGTTCAGTGGAATAATTGCTTGCCTGGCAATTGCAATGTCTTGAGTTCGATCCCTGGAACCACAAAATGAAAAAGCATACTTTAGGTAGAAAACTAGTAAAATGATAAATGTCAGCTTATAGCCACAAAGCAATCAAATTAAGTGACTAAAGAAATCTACTTTCCGTTTTCAATGCAGAATGTCTGTGTAAGCATTTATTCTCTGTACTTGGTTTTATAATACAGTTTTCCCCTAATTTATGCTAAGCTAACCAATTTTCTATTCCCATACTTGTCATCACTTAATGCCTTTCTGATAAGTGTGTTATGACAACCAATTTCTAATATTCAGGAATCTGATCTGTCGTAAGTGTACTTCTAAAAATATCATTTGTAATTTCTCAAATTTCCACAGTACTCACTGTGAGGTCTAAGGATGTGATGCTGTGTGTTTCCAGAATACAAGTTTTATTTCCCTAAATAATATCTTATACTGTGTGGATGTTACTTGAAGGTTTTTTTTAGTAGAATGAAGTAAATTTTCTTTCATTTAAATTAAATATAAACTCCATTAAAGTCATCTTACTTATTATTGAAATAAAGATAAATCTAGTGACAAATGAACACTATGTAGAATGATGAAAGCAAATTAGACACCTGGATTTGAATGTTGGACCCTTTCTTATTCTCCACATTATGTGGGACAATTGTTGTGTATCCCTAGCCATTTGTTTCCTCAGTTTGATGCCAACCTCATAGGTCTTTTTATGATAAGTACATTTTGAAATACATTTGGTGGAATGTTTAGAATTGACAAGTTGTAAAGGATGGTATAACTTCTGTTTTATTATAAAGGTAGCTTGTGTTTGTTAGGGTTCATTGTAAAACAGAATGAATTCTATACATTTATATATTTATAAATTTATTATAATATAGATAATATATAATTATTCTGCACAATGTATCACCAACAAGGGAAGCCTATAAGAACAGAGGTAGGATAGTCCACCATAGCCATCTGCATGCTGGAGAGCTAGAGAAGTCAGACAGTGTTTGGTTCAAGAAGCTGGAAGCCACGGAACAAGAGTGATCCCCGATGCAAGCCATTCTGAGGCTAGAAGCACCCTCAAACGCCTGTCATTCTAGTCCTCATTTAAAGGTTGAAGAGGGGCTGGAGAGAGAGCTCACCTACTTATGTGCCTACCTAGCAAATGCAATGTCCAGAATTTGATCCCTGGTACTGTAAAAAAGAACACAAATAAGAAAAAGAAAAGAAAAGAAATAGAGAAAAAGAAGAAGAAACAAAGGTTGGAGAGAAAGGGATTTAATGTCCTTAAGCCATACCAGTAGCTAAAGATAAACCTGCTCAACCTAAGTGAAGCTTATTTCTAGAAAAAGAGATTGTACTTGTAGTGATCCTCCTTCTCAGCCTCTCCTGGGGGCAGGCACATTGTGCCTGTGGTTCTCCAGGCACAGTACATAGTACAGGGTATCAGACTTGTGTCCTTGCACTTGCCAGAAAGGCTCTTAGACCCCCAAGATATCTCTCCAGGCTGTTAAGTGGAGCTTTTAAACATAGACTAGTCTCCTTCCTCCTATTCTTTTCTATTCACATCACAAGCCATTTGAATGGTGTCACCCACTATCAGGGCAGTTTTCTGTTTTACCTGCCAGTCACTGATGAACCTCCCCCCACCCCCCCGATACACTAACCTGGTAGGGAGCTTTTAATCCAATTAAGATTCAAAAATGGCAGTTTCATTTTATGTCTAAGGTATGTGATATTCAGACAGATAGTGATGTGAAGCCTAACTGCCTCTGATATATATTATAATAATATCAGTAAGCTTCTCTACTGGAGGGTTAACAACTTAAGTTTACAAACCAAAAATTAGACAGATACATGGCTAAAAAGATAAGCTGATATTTTGAATCTATCCCTTCAAGGTTAGTGAGGACTCAGGACAAAAGAGAACCTCTGCTATACCATCCTGTAACTAAGTTGTGTCCCAAATTTTCTGATCAAGGAGATTATGGGGCCACAGAAGAAAATGACTGAAAATGCACAGTGTTCCTAAGGAGAGTCTCTGGAGAGAAAAATTCTCTCAGGATTTCACAGAAAGCAAACTGGTCAAGCAATGGCCATGACTCATCCAGATGGCAGACACTGAAAAACGATCAACAAGGTGCTGTGCATGGTTCCACTGTAAGTCTTGAGGGGATTTGACTGACCTTGCAGAAGGTACATTTTTACTTCTATAGGTCTTGCTTTAACTTCATCTTAACCATCCAGCAGATAAGTGTAACCATGTGATATAAAAATGTAAAGCTATATTAATATGTTGATCTGTGAAAGGCTCAAGCGAACAACTTTGAACAATTGCCCACTGAGCTGGTAACTCACTACTATTACGGGCTATTAGACTATATTTGGTTATTTTGCTGAATTCAAGTACCTACAATATTTGGACTGGCATCAAGTATGAAAAGGTCCTTTAAACACTTATCCAAATACAACCTCTCTAATAGTAATGAAACACCCATGTCTTACACACACACACACACACACACACACACACACAAAATAAAATAAAAATAAAAATAAAAATAAAAAACAGGAAGACACAAATAAAGGGCTATTTTATAGTGGAAAAAAATAAGTGTATCTATATAGACAAGATGGTTAGCGGGCTGGGGAGATGGCTCAATAGAATAAGCACTTCCCTGGCAAGTGCAAGGACCTGAGTTCAATCCCTGGTTCCGCAAAAAGAAAAAAAAAGTTTCTATCATTCATCGTTTTAAGGCCGGGCGTGGTGGCACATGCCTGTAATCCCAGCACTCGGGAGGCTGAGACAGGAGGATTGTTGCGAGTTCGAGACCAGCCTGAGCTACAAAGTGAGCTCGAGGCCAGCCTGAACTGCATAGTGAGACCCTGTCTCAAAAAGAAAAAAAAAAAAAAAGATGGTTAGGCTAGGTATACAACTACTTTCTCTTAGTTAAATCAGAACAAAGGTTTGTACTAATATTGTTTAGA